>NDXZ01003468.1:0-13586 GCA_003055125.1 Paykullia maculata | reverse complement strand
TTAAAAAACTTTCAATCTGCTTAGCAACATTACATGAAGTTTAACCCATAAGCTAACGTTTTGGCCAAAAGTACTTTTTAAAAATATATAAAATATTAAACAAAATGCCCCTAATGTATTTAGCGTGGACTAATAAAGCCTTGTGTAAAAAAAACCACCAAATCGGTTAAGTAGTAGCAGACTTTACCAAAACAAATTTCACTTTAAACATTACACAAAATCAATTTAAGGATGTACTTACAAGGTTGTGTTTGTGTGTAACCACAATGCGTGCGTAAGTGCGATTAAATATAGAAATAGAGCCAGTTTTTCGTGCTGAATAAAACAATTAGCAATGAATCAAACTTCTAAACTAACTCTTAAATTTATTTGAAACCTAAAATACATAAAGAAATGGAGTTAGACTTTTAGAATAATAGTTTAAAGGGTCCAACATTTTAGTATGAAAGCAGATACAATAGACAAAAGTTTTGTACTTCCATTAGATTTTTTTCAATGGAGACTTCTTTTATTAAAAACTTTGTTTAAGATATATGCAAAGGTTATTTACTATCCCAGTTGATTTCTATACTCTTCACAGACAACAAACATAAAAAAGGACATCCTTATAAATAAAGGAAAAAACACTTGGCAAAGTCTGTGTGTTGATGATGATGTTTCGACTTTCGATTAATAACCGGCTGAGATATAAGCAAAAAAAGACGACCACTTTTGTTTGTTTGCAGCGAAAAACATTAATATTTTACAGCTTTTAGACATGTTTGAAAAAATTGGACTAATTGCGCTATAATCTGCAAAGATGTAGTCGAAAAAGCTATACAGACAACAATTTCTATCATAAAAAAAATCAAGTTTTCTAAGACTTTAACTGCCTTTCGAACGTGTAAACTCATACCTATATGTGGTGCCAAATCTTATATACCCTTGTATATAAGATTTTGTCGTTATTAGGATTTAATTAAAGATTTTATTTTTCTTCAATTTTTAAAACTCTTATTTATTTGTATTTTAAAGGTTAAAGCTGTTTTTAGGATTCCCCCTAATTTCCTACTTAAACTTTTATTTATTATACAATTTATTTTATTATTATTATTATTATTATTATTGTTTTTTTTTTAGTTAGTTACATTTAACTTGTTGTTTTAGTTAATCTCTTCTCATTATTTCAATGTTAAAATTCCACAAATTGTTCACAGCCATTACATTAATCTCAGCACACAAAAACTTAAAAAAACATCGTATTATCTTTATTCAATAAAACTTTTTTACATGTTTGTATGTACATATGTATGTATTTAGAAAAAAAAACAATAAAAGAAATCCATAAACTTCCTGTAATACTTGTTTAATAAAACCATGTCTGGCACAGCAAAAAACAACGTGAAGTAAAAAAAAACTTTATGAAGAACGAAAACATATAAAATAAAATAAAAATTACAAACACACAAAGAAGCTGACAATTATATTTTTACAAGAAAATATGTGAAAATTATGTGACTTTTGCCTACAAAAAAAAATAACACATTTGTTTGAAAAAGCTTAACAAAAAGAAAACAGAAATTGGCTTGTAATGAAATATTTAGGTGCATTTTGAATAAAACATTACTTATAATTATAAAGTGTAATAAATAGATGTTGTTAACATTATGGAATAATTGTTAAATAAATTACACGCTGGCCAATAAATGTCGTCTAAATAAGACTGTTGGGTCCATCAATTAGAGAAATAATAATTTAAATAAATTTAATATTAATAAAAAAAATTGCCAAAAAAATTGTAAATATATTCAAAAGAAATTATAAAGTATCACAAAGTTCTACTGTCTATCTATTTGTGAAATATATGATGGTAAACGAGTCGTATAAGCGAAAATATTGTGAATGTAGCAATTAAAAACCTGATTATCAAATGATTTAATTTTTTAAATTAAGTTTTTGACTGCTTACGTTTATGCTGCCGGCGGCATTAATCATATTTTGCATAACTGTTCATTTGAGGTGTCATATTGCCGAATTCAGTTTAAGTGTTGTTCTTTATCTCCTCCAGAGTTCGGGGTTATTAAATTGTAAGATCTGGCTGGCCAAGCTAAATCATGAAAACCCAATATTACAAGCGCTGGAATAGCATCCTTCCAAATAAGCGTATTGCGATGCGTCTGCTATAATAAATGGTCTCGTTCTTTTGGAATTACATTCAGTGAGCATGACTCTATAGCGGCAGCCGTTCACTGTAAAAGCATTACCGATGGCTCCCTAAAAAAAACAAAGGTCGATTTACTTTTTCTGACCGGTGACTTTGCGTGGGCGCAATAGTGCCTCATGACTTATGCACTGATTCCTCGACGCTCATAACTGAACTAAAAATGAAATTCGTCGCTTTATGATTAACAATTACGTGCAAACATTTTCAATATTGTCGCACGTTCTAAAGGCGTTTATCGATTTTTTGTTATTTACTATATTATTTTACGAGTATCATAACAAAACTGGCATACATAAAAATGGCAGCACTTTTCAATAGGGTGGCACTAATTGTCTCGCCCTATTAATTTTACTAATGGTCCTCTTTTCTTTTAAAAAATCAAATAGAATTAATAACACAGGTCAACAGCAAAAAAAGGCTTGCATAACCACTATATAAATCTGATGCATCATGGCTACCTAAGTACAAAACTGGTCAAATTTTTCAATTCTATGGAGAAGTTTTTTTTTTAAATTTTTAAGTAAAATTAAAGATTTTTTTAGACGTTTTTCCACATAATTAATAATAACTCAAAAAAAGGTTAGTTCGATACTATTAAAAAAAACTAAGGAAAATTTAAATTTACATAGCCTTTAATCCGGTTATATATTGCATATCAATCGGCTCAGTAGTTTCGGAGTTATAATAAAAAAACTAAAGCAAAAAATTTATTTTTTTTTGTGAAAAAAGCAATTTTTTTTTGTTTAAAAAAAAATTAAAAATCGAAAACGGCAAAAATTATACAAATTTATTACTATATCGTAAAGCCACATGTAACAGCAACAAAATGAGATATCGGCCATAAAAATCAATTGGCCATTTTCGAATTTATTCACAATTAAGTGAAATCGCTCATTTTCACAAAATTTTAGTCAGTCGTCTTTTTTTTTTGCTTAGTGGCTTGAAAAGCCTTTAAAATTTTTTCAATTTTGTTGCCTTGTGTTATTAGTATAAAATCCGTAAAAAACAATTTTCCACTAAATATTAATTTGGATGCCTTTAATTGAAAGTTCATTTTGATAAATTTTTCTTCAAAACCCCGAGGCCACTGACAGTAAGTTGACCTTAATTCTTGATTTTATTGAAAGAAATACAAAACAACTGATTTTCTAATCTGATATAAAATGCTACGACTAGCTAAAGTAGAGCATAAATAGTTCGGCAAGATTGTGAAAGCTTTGGGAGTAAATTGCACAAGCAGATGCGTCAAAAATTGCCATCTAATATAAACACCTTACGAGAAATGGAATATTTAACCCTTTGAGCAGATATATTTACTACTCATATTGGTGTAAATTAATAAAAGTTTTCTGTCGAATGCTTGGTTTTGTTGAAAATTACTCTCACGCTAAAAAAAAGAGTAAATTGAAAATTATTTTAGTTTTTATTTTAACAGTCCAGCTTACAAAGGTGATAAACGTTCGCCTCGGTATTAAATGGATGTGTTTTTAAAACATGTTACATATGATTTAAGAGTTCTCACTGGGTTCAAAAGCAATATTTGAAAATTGTTTTAATTTTTTTAAAAAAAATATTCGACATCACGTTCATTTGATAAATCAAAAACAATCAAGCACTCGGGAACAAACATTCAATGCGTTATTTATTAAATATAGTCTGATTTATGAGCCAGCCGCTGTTGCCATATGCCCCAAATTATCTTCAAGTATTAAAGCCATAAATTTATCTGATAAATAAATTGAATTTCTTGGATATTAAAAACATTTGTTTGCGTTTTATTTTAATTTAAAGGTCTTCGTTGAAAAAAAAAACTTATCTAACATTTATGTTTGTATGTCTGTGTTAAATATAAACACGGCATTATTTTTAAATGTGTTGTAGCCTAAAGGTTACAAAATACATCAATAAAATACCCATAAAATATTTAACAGCAAAGCAGTTACTTGGGGCCGTCGTCAAAACGAAAGAAAAAGTACGAACAAAAATGTAAGTAAACAAGCTTGGGCCCGGTCTGCTTCGCTGCCTTAAATTGGGAAGTCAAACTTCCGTTTTTTTTTTACCGCGTATTTTTTATTTTTAAACAAACCCTTATTTGATATTTTAATTAAATCGGATTAGTTTTTTACTTATCAACACTTGTTCACAGTTGTCTCCCAGTTGTTATCACTAACGTTTGAGTTTCCAAAAAGTACCGCAAATGTGTTTTTTATCTTTTAGAAAAGTGACGAACGTAGTTTAAATTATAACTCTATGTTAACTGGTTTAGTAGTCGTAGTAGTTTAGTTAACGGCCCCAAAAAAGTACCAAAAAATTATTTTTATCCGTTTTTATTAACCAGGCTCCCAAATTTAAAAAAAGTATTAGATACCTATCCACTTATTTTTTAAATAGGATATAATACTTTTTTAATTTTGTTTACATCTTGTTTAATTTAGCAGTAAGATTATTTTTCTCTTTTTTACCCTTTTTACCCCTTAAATATTTGAATGAAAAAATTTGAAAAATCCCTTTCTACTGGGAGGAGGTGATGAACCTGCAGTCCAAGGATAAATGACAGAAAGATCTAAGCAGCTGGTGAATTTCGTTCTCAGTCACCAAGAAAAAGTATAGAGTAGTTAAAGGGGAGAAATCCCATTTGCTAATAATATAAAAATGTGAGTTAAATAGATGATATTTACATACAACAGCGTAGTACCGATCAAAGAGTGCTGAAGATGAAACCGTAGCTGGTTTCGAAAATGCATTACACTCGTCTAGTGTTGTACTCGATTTTTCATAATATTCTTAACAATAAATATACATGAAGTTAAGGACATTATGGTCAGGACAATACTTTACACTTTACTTTAAGAATGCTACTGGCTAAAGCATATTTGGTCCCAAGTCTTACTTACGGCTGCGAATTATTTTCTAACTGTGATCTCGTAAGTAAGAGGAAGCTTGAGGTACTGTATAATAATATTATAAGATATGTATTTGGACTTAAGCAGCGTGATCATATATCGTCTTTTTTTTCGAAAAATCTGTATGGAGTAGCTTTTGAAAATTTTTTAAAGATAAGAACGTTAATCTTTCTCTGGAAAATAATTAACACTGAAGAACCAAGATACCTATTTCAAAAGCCTCGATTTGCTCGCTCATCAAGGGGCAAAAGAATCATAATTCCAAAATTTCGATGTCTCACTTCTGAATGGCAGTTTTTCATTAATGCTATTCGTCTTTGGAATGCCCTCCCACTTAATCAACAAACAAATAGCAATGCAGTGCGTTTTAAAAAATTTCTTTTTAATTATTTTGATTAAATTTTTGTTACGAATTCTGTTTTTATGTTTTTATATTTTCTCCTTGTTCTATTATTTTATTTAAACATGTGAACCTAAATTCAATTAAATATTTTATTTTAATATTCTTATTTTTGTATTTCATGTTTAAATTATTATGGCAAAATTATTTTATTTTATTTATTTTTTTTTTTTTAGACTTGAGTCTTGTTGTGCAAGGAAGCAATAAATAAATAAATAATCACATGAACTAAAAAGCCTGACAATATTAATTAAAACATCTATATAAACTAATGTTCAACTAATTTTCAAAATAAGAACTTTAATAAAAAAGAATTTCTTATTCCTTATTAGATCCGAAATTTTTGCTTTGCAAGATTATCTTTGTTTCTTATAAAAAGTCATCGTTTACCTTAACTTTAACTCACCGGCTCAATTGTTACATTAATTATAAAGCCGTTTTTAAAAAAAATTTTTGAAAAAAAATTGTTTTTGCTTGTACTTTTTTTAATAAGTGGGTTTGAGCAACTTGAGAAAACCAAGTAGAAAATTTCGAAATTTTGAATCAAGGGTTGTAAATGCCATATGGTATTATCAGTTAACATTAGAAATTAGCACCCAGGATTTATTTATATACACTCTTGGGGGATTTTTATACCCAACTTACACTGGTTACAATTTAAATAAAGTACACAGGCATTAATAGTATTACATTGCGCACATTATACATATACATGAAAACATGAAAAATTTGTATTGGTGTCTTTAATATTAAATATGTTTATAAATCTGTTAACGGCGCTTTTTATTTTTTGTATTTTGTACCTTTTTTCATTACGATAAGTGGAGAATGAAAGAAGTTTGTCATATCGTGCGTGAAGTAAGGAAATGTTTATTTAACACCCCATTAAATGTATGTATGTAAACCCTACCCCACCGACACAATCAGCGCATACCACCACAACATAGTGTATATATGTATGTATAAGTATAAGGTTGTCATTATGTGTGTACCACCAAAAAAAAAATTTATTAGGAATTTAATAAAGTAAAAATATTTTTTTGGACCTTATTTTATTCGTCTATCAGTAGGAAATATTGTCACGTCCAAACTAAATTAAATGAAATTCAGCATAAGCGTTAAAAAGGTTATGAAATGTCATGAAAAAAACCAAAAAAAGCTGTAATTTTAAACCTTTATCCCTATAAGTGGAACAAGCATTTATTGTGAAATTGTGCTGATGTCTGTAACGCCAAAA
Organism: Paykullia maculata; assembly: GCA_003055125.1. Taxonomy (NCBI): domain Eukaryota; kingdom Metazoa; phylum Arthropoda; class Insecta; order Diptera; family Rhinophoridae; genus Paykullia; species Paykullia maculata. The sequence goes on along the minus strand of NDXZ01003468.1, from coordinate 6,843 downwards.
AAAAATTATGCTGACTGATGCAACTTTCTAACTTGCTTTTGTTGAATTGAATTAACACATTTTTAAAACTCTCCAAAGCGGACTGAAGATAAAAATCAATCAAATTGATTTTAATCACTAAGATTTCGCACTTTACATAATATTTTAATCTTAAAAGCCGAATCGAGTATGATTCACTTAATACATTGAGCGCTCATCAATGAAACTATTTACAAGTAAAAAAAATAGTTAAATCAGTTTTGTTAAATTCATATGAGCCGTTTATTTTAAAAGTGTTTCAAGTCCATCATGAGAATATTAAGATAGATAGTCATGTTAAAAAATATATAATAATTAGATAAATCACAGGGGTTTTATTATTTGTTATCATAACCAGCCTTTTTTTTAAAGAACTTCAAACAGGGTCTGGTAAGTTTCCACTGTCTGACATAAAACCAGAACTGACTTACGTAAGAGGTCATAAATTGGAGGAGCTGAGAAAATTCGTTCGCATCGAAAAACTACTATTAGCAGTGCTAGTTTCTTGACCGCTTTTTCTTCTTTCCCCCTTTTTTCTCTTTCTTCCTTTTTTTGCAATAAGGGCACAACAAGCTGATTACTGGTTTAGACATATGACCAGCGGTAAGGAGACCTTCCTAGGTCAACTCAACGAAATTTATACTTATGATTTCACTGCAATAATTTACACAATAAACATTCTCATTACAGCAAAAGTTTTAATGTTGTTATGTGCATAAGTGTATTTGTGTGAACGTTAACACACATATAACACCGCTTGGGTGCAATAGAACAGAACTTTGTGTTAAATTCAAAAAAAATAAAAACTATTTATAAAATTATTAAACTTATGAGAAGATTTATTTAAATTTCTCGATATGTTAAAAGAAACAGTCATTATTTTCAAAAGAAAAAAAATTATTCTTTTCTTTATTTTACCCTAAAATTTAAACATTTTTCAATCACTATGAAATGGTTTAAGGATATCGGGATTCGGTACAGACACGTATTTAAAATACTTGAAATACTATCTGTGTATAGCACATAGTTGAAAAACACTACATTAGCATATTTGCACGTTTGCTTTGCATTAAAATACTTAAAAGGAAATAGAAATTTCCAACAAATTTTAATAATTATTCCAAAAAGGTTTCGTATTTCAAATTAAAATAAAAAATTTATTATTGTGATAATTATTTTAAACAAAGGAAGTAAAAAATATTAAAAGCATCTTATCTATGAAACCAAAATTAAAAAAAATAATGAAAATGTATTTATTATTAATATGTTTATTATCATCATTTTATATTACTTTCTCTTTATAAAATTTTAATTTTTTCTCCAGTTATAATTAATAATTAGCATTTCTATTCTTAAAGTAAAAAACGTGAAAAAAAATTTAGGCATGCTAAAACACTTATTTTCACTTTCTTATCGAGCGAATAAAAATTTTTCTTAAAGCCTTATAAACACAAAATACTCCTCAAATTGATATAGTAAGATAGCAAAACCGACGCAAACTCGATTTTTTTCTTTTTTATTGTTGTGAGTGCATTTTCAAGTAAATAAAAACATATATGTGAAGGTTTGTGCAGCCCTTTAAAAAAAAGTAAAAAATAAACAAAGCAAATATTAAGTAACGGATTTCTTCATGATACAATATATCAGATTCGTTTTCTAGTTATCATGACTTATACTCACTTTTCTAAGGTTTGCTACATTCTGTAGAGTAAAACATTTTTATTTTTACTGCATTGCCGGGAGTTGATGTGCTTTATAAAGACAATTAACGAATGCTCTTATTCATTCCTTTAATAATACAAGCGGCTGTATATTTAAGTGTGCGATACGAGTACTTATACTGCTTAGAAAAACAATTGTATATTTGCAAAGTATAGTTCAAGTTCCATAAATTTCAAAAAAATTTTGATGTAAATATGCAATTTAAAATAATTTTTAATCATTTCACGAAACATGTGGATACTAAAATTTTGAAATTAAGTGGGCTACTTAAAACAGGATACTATAGGTAGCATAGGTCCTATCCATCGCCTATAGAGTAAAGAGACAGACAACAAAGCCATAACATTAAACCAGACCCCTTCCCTCTTTATCAATTAGTTTTTATATATTTTTGTATTTATCTTATTAAGTTTATTGCTACCTATTTTTAATTATATTGTAACGAAATTTATTCAAATTCAGAAGAATTAAAAGAATAACCCCAATTTCTAACGAGCTTAGGTAGTTTTATAGGTAGCAAATATTCTGATGGACTTGGAACTACTGTAAATCGTTATAGAAATTATTTAATAAAAATATTTTCATAATTTATTATATGAAAGTCAACAATTTTTAATTTGAATTATATGTAGAAACTATAGCAGTCTTTATTTACACATAAATTTCTTAATTTTTTTTTAATATTTGACGTAAAAAATTGGGCAAATATTTAGGGAGATATTTTTTTTCTAACTCGAAATCTGTGAGCTTTTAAATTTTTGCAAAAATAATATAAATAGTTATTTGTATTTTGCAATTCAGGACAGCACATTTTTATACCCTTCACACATGTAGTTTCTACAATATTAGTTTGCGACCCTATAAAGTATATAGATTCTAGATCGTTATAGATAGAGAAATCGATTTAGCCTTGTCCGTGTGTGAGTTGAAATTAAGTTTTCGTAGCTCCCATAGCTCATAGGGTTGTATATGGTATCAAACCTTTCGAAATACTTTCAAAAAAATCAGTACTGAAAACTTGCAAAAATCCATCCATAACCGACTGAGACATAAGCAAAATAAGACGACTGCTTTTTTTTACACAAAAAAATTATTGTTTTGCAGCTTTGAAATAAACTAAAGAAATATTTGAAAAAAATTGAAGCATTTGCCCAAATGGGCCACCCAAAATAAAAAAAATTATTAATTTCCACATTTGTAACATATTTTTTTTTTGTGAAATAATTCCTTTAAACTATATATTTATAGATAATTTTTAAATTTAATTTAGTTTCTAATTTATGAAAAGTTTTTGAGTTATTATTGTAGTTATGTAATATTTTTCCGCTAAAGTTTTGGTATATTTTTTATAAATTCGCTATTTATTTAAAATTTCTCTAAGTTCTAAATTCTCTTTTTACAGCAGAATAATGAAGAAAACACATTAAAAAAAGTTTCTTGTCCTCTCAATGTTTGTGTTTTTTATACATATTTTAGTCAAATAAAAAATTTGTCAATATCTTTATTTATAGAAAAGTTTATTAAAAAAATTAATTAAAAAAAGGTTTTTCCTAAAAGAAACTTCAACTTTTTAAAAAAAGTAAAATCATTTTTTTATTAACTAAAATGCCGCTTAAAAGTTTATATCTCTTTAACTTTTTATGATTTTTAATAAAATATTTATAGGTTAGGTTTTATCTTATATTTAAACTATTTATTTCTCTTGACATAATTAATTTAATCTTAACATAATTTATTTTCGTTACAAGTGCATTAACAAACCCTGCATGCTTAAAAGGTTTTCACATCACGTTTGTGATTTCGCTGTAAAAATAATTCGGAATCATAAAATCACATAAGAGACATTAAATATAAACTAAGAAACGCGACAAACAATTAATATTAACATTTGTTTGCCTGTGGAGCATGATTCCTTTGGCTTGTTTTTTTTTAGAGGTTTTAGGTCAATAGGGATTGTTACACATACACATACATAACACACGCACAGATAGAAAAATATACTTTTTTTAATTTTCACCCATTCACACCCATACATCTATTTAACGCAAACACTTTTATAACAAAAGCACATATACATCTATACATACATTGTTCTCTATGTGTGTATACTCGCATTTCAGCAGTTAAACAACAGTTAAGGAAATTGTTGACTGTTTAGTGGTAATAATGGTTTTACCTGTGCAACTTAGCAGGGCTGAAATAAATTTTCACAATTTTTGTTTTTTGAGCTAAATTTTTAAAAATATTTTTTTTATTATTATTTTTTTTTTATATTTAATTATGATAATTTTTGTAAATATTAATTTAAATTTTTTTAACTTTGTAAGAGAACACACAATAACTTTATTATCTTTTAAATTATTTAACACAAACTATAAAAAAGAGTTTAAATTACAATTAATAAATGTTTTCGCGTGGTTTTTACTTTTTACCGTTTCATTTCCTTTAATGTTCCTAACGCGTTGATTGTGAATTCAAGACTGAAACATTTGAACATTTGTTTAATGGTTTTTTGTTAACACATAACAAGACATAATATCTATCAACCAATGTTGCCAAAGTCATCAACTTTTTTTATGGAAATTTTCTACAAACTCTTAATTTAATTAAAGTCTTTGTTAATTCGACAAGTTTCTTTATATAAAAATTTTTTTTTTAGAAAACCCTTATCTATAATATTTTTTTCTTTTTTAATAATAGTTTTTATTCAATTAGGATTTTTGATTTTAATAAAACAATTTCATTTTTTGTTGAAATTTAAACACACAAAATTGTTTTAGCTCTATTAAAATATGAAAAAATTGTAAAAGAAATTGCAAAAAAATTTCATTATCCAACACCTTATAAATTTTCACATTTTGTGATAGTTACACAGAAACGGGCAACACTGCTTTTCTCCCTCATATTTACATCCGGCATGCCAACTGCTACTTCATACGCAGGACAATAAAAAAAAAGAAAGAAATGCAAAAAAAATAAAATAAAATTCACAATATACAGCATGTTTTTACTACTTGACTCATGTATGTAGCTCTTAACAAAACACAACATTTTTATCGAACAAAAACACAACAAGTTTCTAAAACGACATGTTGGAACGCAGACGAAACACAACAATAGTAAAGGTCCCTTTGAACAGTTTTTAAGCCTGCGTAGTTTGATACATAATTTTTAAGCTAAGACAGAAACCCATATGAAAGCCGTTGCAAAATTATTATGAATTGAGATTTAAAATTATATATTAAACACTAATTAGTACAGACTTAAATAACTTCATTAGAAATATTATAAATATTAATAAATTATAACACATTCGGTGTATAATAGGGATGGGCAAATGCAAAAAAAAATATCGTTGCCGGTCGATATATATCGATTTGAAAATATTGATTTTCGATATTTTTCGTAAATTCATAAAATACAGGAAAAACGAACTTTATACAACAAAAAATAATTTTTATTGATGTTTAACGGTTAACATAGAAACAATTAATACAGAAAACTATATTGTAGTTAAACTACAAAGTAAGGTGCTGCAAAAATGTAATTGAACCACGAAAAACTCGATTTGTTCGTACAAATTTTCATGCTTTTAGGTACTTCTAAAAGAAGTTATACCCTTTTTTATGCTAAATTTGTAATAAGAACCACTGTGGATGTGAATAAAATATTGTTGCTTGTTGTTGTTGTTGTAGACTTGCAAATACCTTAAATTAAAAAAAATATCAATATATTTTGCCCAACCCTAGCGTAAAACAAACATTTTTGTTTGATTTCTATTTGCCTAAGGCTGTGTACTTGTGAATTAGCCTGATACAAATTTTAATAATTAAATAAAAATAAAAAAATATTTGGTTTTATAAAGAATATGCCACAACCATTATCACAATATAAAAATCTGTCTCTGGGTCAAATGGTGGGCCACCATATGTCCTTCTCAAACCTACCCTAACTATGCCCATCTTCAATAAACTAACTCGCACAAAATAAGGAAATTTTGTTGTAAGTATTATTTTTATAAGAAATTTTAAAATACGTATACTTAATTATTTTTGTTTTAATAATTAAGTATACGTATTTTAAAAATTCTTAGGAAAGTTGGTTTCATTGCTTAAATATTTTGTAGCAGTTTATAAATAAAAGTATTAATTTTTTAAATAAGGAAAGTATGTAAAAACTTACATCTTAAAAAAAAAATCAAAATTATTATCTTGGTTCCAAACAGTTTCCTGTTAATAAAAATTTTACACAAATCATGAAGTGAAGCAATACTTACAACATATTTTCGAATTTGCGCGGGATCGAAAATCGTTTTAGACCTATGGTTTCTAGAGCAAAGTTGGTAGATGATTCTACGAAGATTTCTATCGTAGAATCATTTACCATCCCCCCTACGATTTTTCATTTTTTTGGCATCCATACAAATCGATCCACCCTAATGTTCATATGTACGTACATCTTTTTAAAATTTTCGAGGAAAAAGTAAAAAATGTATGAACATTTGTAGCGGGTGAATACATTTTAATATTAAGGCGACAAAATATTTCTGTTTTTTTCAATAAGAACTTTAATTGTAAATAGCAGATACATAAATATTTTTGGACATCTAAATTTTAAACAGTGAATATTTTCAAGGATAATTCAGTTTGCTGCGCCGAAATACATATGTATATATTACATTTTGTCGGTACGTTATCACAGTAGTTGTAAGAAATTCACAAACACTAAAAAATGTTTTAGAGTTTTTGTTCTCAAAAAATACAGTATGTTAGTGTACTGTTTTTTTTTCGAACTCTTTTGTGTAACTTTAAATTTAACTCAAGAACAAAACGAAAAAATTTTGTTTTTATTTGGTCCATGATTAATTATATTCTCCAAACAAATATCCTGGTCCTGGCACAACATTAACAATTTTCTTTGAAAAACTCTTATTAAAATTACATTAAACAATAGCTGTACACATATTTACCCAAAAAAAAGTACTAAAAATTTACGGTTATCGATCGGTTCTAGCTCGGAAAAAAATTTGCAACTCACTACAAATTAAAGTGAAGAAAATAAAATGTTCAACTGAATTTTACATTGTTCGGATCATAACTATTT
>NDXZ01003461.1:5869-17735 GCA_003055125.1 Paykullia maculata | reverse complement strand
TCACCACATGTGTGTGTGTGAAGGGTATAAAAAACAAAAATTCTTCAAAATATTTTGATATAAAACACCTTAAAAATTTTTCTCAAATTCTTTTTCTATGTATTTTGATCAAAAATGATTAATGATTTACTATTATTAAAACTTTATGAAAGAATTCATTTGTTAAAATCTTAACAATAGGGCCTCCAATATAATACAACAACAAGGCACTTGCTTTGTAGCTGGCACATGTTTCTTAAGTCTTTTCTTTATTCGTAATGTATTTGTACGTTCATTGCATGTTTGTGTTTAAGCATGTTGCTTAAGCCTTTTGTTTAGGCTTTGAAAGCATTTATCAAAATATTTTATCATAAATATTAATACAATGCACATATTTTGCCAATTTTCTGAAATTATAAATTAATAAATTTGTTCTTTTTGTTGCAATATTTTTATTTGTGATAAATCCTAAAAAAAGTTTTGTAATTTTAGCAAGAAATTAGCACAATGATTTTAATTGTTTAGACAATAAAATAAATATTATTAAGTAAATATGAACTGCGTTTGTCTTCATGTTTTTTTTTTATATTTTTTTGGTTTACTTAAACAATTCACAAGTTAATATACTTGTTTCATTGTTTTTGGCTTGATTGTAAAATAACCTCTTTTAATGTTTTTTGGTTAATTTGTTTAAAACAGTGGTTGTTTAACGCCACTTATAGTTGACTTAATGTCAAGCATCTCAATTTCATGAGTTTTTAAGTTTTTATTTCCTGCCACTGCAACAGTTTAGTTTTTGTAAGTCATTTTATTTATTTTATTTTTTTTATTTGTTTTGCTGTTTAGTTGTGCTTTTAAATTTAATGTTACATTTGCGAAAAAATTAAATTGTATAATGCTGGGAACTATGACTTGGCATGACATGTCATTTTAAAGTTAATTTTATGAAACTTTTTTTGCAACTTCATTGAGGTATAATTGAACTTGTTTGATTAGGCCATGATTGTTAGACATACGAATATATATTTATTTTTGTTTAGCTTCTGACAGTGTCAAATAAAAAGACTTGAAACGTAAGCCAACAACTTGTATCTTTAATTAACTCATGTGATCTATCTTGTGTTTTTTTTAGAAAATATATTTTTTATTTGATCTCAAAAGCTTTGTTAATAAAAAGACATATACGTTTGAAAAGTGGCTTGTGATATTTCATCTAGTCATCATATTTACGTTTACCTTGCTGCATATATTTAGTTAAAATAGACACACTTTAGCTTATTACCTACAAACAAAAATAGTATATTTGTTAAGAATTCAACAAAAGTCATGCCATTATATGCTTTAATTATGGATTTTCAATATTCACTATAAGAAAAAGTTTGGGGTATATTAATTTTTTCCTTTAGTTTAGAATAAGTTCAATAGAATTTTAAGGACAATCTGTCTATGTCCATTTGTTTTCAAATAAATAACAATGATTGTACTTAGTTGGCAGTAAACTATGACTTTAATTTTTTACCTTTTTTTGGAAGCTAAGTTTCATTGCAAAAACAAAATTCTAAAAAATTATTTAAAACTTACAGCGTTTCTGCCAAAATTTTTGTATATTAGAACATGCATACCTGCAAAGAAAGAAAACAAAAGTTATTAAATAGACATTTAACATATAGTATATAATATAGATATATAAAACATTAATTTCATATATATAATGATATTTCGCTATAGCTAATGTGGCAATAGTTGCCATTTAAAAATCAAGACTTCCGGCAGTTGGATATGTAGAAATAAAATACTGCACAGATAGCACATTTTCATTTTCATAATAATAATAATTAAACACTAAAGGGAAACGTAGGTATTAATTGATGAGTCTAAGTAAACTGGAAGTCCAAAAGAACACCGTTTAAATCCGTTAATTAAAGTGTTGGTGAAAATTCTGGAAAATAAATTTGGCCTCGTAAGCAAGAATTAAAAATTTTATAAAGCTCCCTACAATAAGGAATATCATATTTACGTAGCTTTAAATTAAGTTGAAAACATTAAAGCAATTCTTTTTAGCGATCATTGATGAATTTTTTAGTTGTTGTAATTAAATCCACATACTGACACTGTTTGTTACATATTTTGTACAAATGGCTTAACTTAGCCATATTCCTTTAAAAATGAAGTTATTCATGGAGTGCTTGTTATTTTTACACGATATGGCAGCATTGACGACATGTGGTTTTAATGGCTTAAAAAAAATTTCTAAACAATCAACCAACTACTGCTTGTGAACAGTTTTAATTTTTGCATAAAGCCTTTTCTATTCATGCTATTTAAATACAAAAAAAATATTTGAATACGACCCGATTTTATGTGAACAAGGCTGAAAAAAGTTATTCCCTTAACTGATACCGCAATACAAATATGAAAATAAGATTCGACTCCAAGCTTATAGTTTTTTTTTTTTTTTAATTGGATGTTGGATAAGTTAATTGATAAATAATACCCATTTCTCTATAAATTACTCAAGATAACATAAATAATTTTGCTATAGAAAAATAATTTTATAACAAATAATCACTGCGTAAAAAAACCTTTGCCTTTAGCTAATTGTAAGTTGTCTCTGTAGTTAAAAAATAACTTAGTTACTTCTTACAATTATAAAATTGTTAATTTCAATAAAAATAATTATAGTTTATAATGGCATTTCATCTATTAAAATTTTGTACTAGTAACGATCAAGTAATTTGTAGTTGCAAACTTATAACACTCAACATCAAAAGAGTAATGACTTGTGTAACAAATAGATTTGACAGTTTTCGTTAGATGATGTGTTTTAAAGTAGATACCAAGGGCTTCAAATTTCTCACTTTTGTTTGATTTATTGATTTAATATAAAAACAAAACCATAAAAGAGCGCTAACAAAAGCAAGTTTTTACCGACTACCAATTCATCCACTACCGATTTCTTTAGAACTCACCCCTTATAAAAATAAGTTGTAAGTTTGCTTGTTTGCGCAGAAAATTAAGCTGAACTTTAAAAAAAGATACTTTATTAGCGTCTCCATACGATTAAAACTTATTTTATGGCATAACCATAGGATTGTAGTAAATATGTTCACCCAATTTTATGTTATTAAACTTGCTTTCAATAGAAACAAATTATGTCACATCAATCTTTCTTAAAAATGTAAAAATTGTTACCGGATACTGTAAACAAATGTAATTTTGTAAATATTAAGATATGATAGGATTCAAGCTATTTAAAATACAAAAAATCCTCAAACATAAAATTACATATTAAATATACAATAGAAATTTGCAACCAAAAGCACTTAAAGTTAAACATAAGTTATTTAGTGCAATTAATAACCAAACAATGAATGGTTCACTTTAAACATAAATCATCAACATAAAAACTAATTTTAATGTGGTCGCACACTCCACACAAAACCACATACACGTTGTAAGTGCAGCATTATAGGCAGCAAAAAACCCTTTCAGTCTTACTAAGGCAGTTATTTGGTTGCTGGCAATGTCAGTAGAATAAGAAAAAAATTATTAACATTTGTTATTGTTAAACCATGATAAACATTATTTAACCAAAAATAAAAAATAAAAATAAGTAACATTAAAGTGCCATTGATATAATGTTTAAAAACATTAATTTAATGTTACATACACCCGTATTGTATTATGTTTAATTCATAGTCATTTTTTTCCTTTTCTTATTATATACTTTAAATCTGATTGATTATGTAGGAAAACAATGTGCATTCATTATAATGCAATTTGTCGGCTGTTGAGTTTTTATTTTTTTGTTTAAACTTATTTTGTTATTCGTAAATGTTAAATCATATGAATGACTTTACAATTTTTGCATATAAATTGCTAATTTTAGCTGATGTCTGTTGTGTTTTGGTATTGTTATTGTTCAAGTTAAGGTTAATTGCAGAGCAAGGTAGATACTATAGCAATCTTTAAGGTTTTTAAATTATTCTACTTGCTGGAAGTAGAATAAATTTGTGGCGGAAAGTAAAAATGGCCTAAGTTGGCTGTAAGGAAAATTGAAATAATAACTTCGTTGTCAATCCTAAAAGACTTTTTAAAACAAATATTAAAAATAAAATCTTATTTAATTAAAAAAAATTTTTTTTTTTTGCAAACCCAAAACAAGACATAAATTATTCTTTTAAACGTTCTCCATTTTTGATTTATTCTAAATGTCTATTTAAAATTCTAAGTTCCAGTTTTTAATTGAATTATTTGAATAATTATCTTAATTATACTTAAATACTATTAATATTGATATTAACATATAAGTAAGTATAAACAAAAGCAATGCAACTGTTCTCTGTATATTCACATGGATTTTGTTTTTCTATATCATCTATCAATAGCACTTGTTTCTTAAGTCTTTTGTTTTGTATTGCTACTGCCATTAAGAAAAAAATGCAATTATTTTGATTGAATGAGGGTCATTAAAATTGTATCAAAAATAAAATAAAATTAATCATAAACAAGCTATCAAGTACATACAAACATATATTTAATGTACATATGTATATGGTTTTTGACAAAACTAGTTCTTTTAGAAAAAAATTTAAATATCACAAAAATTAAAGATCATAAAAAGGTATTGATATAAGTTTTTAGTTTTCCTTTAGCCATTTACCTTTATCAACACTTTAGTAATTCCCTTTTAATTTATAATAATTATAATATACAACCAGAATCTTTAACATGAATACAGGTTTTCATCAGACCCTTAAAATATTTTAATTGGTTAAATTAATGAATATATTAAATACTTATTGCCTTTTATGGAGTTTAATTGGTAATTAATACGAGTTATTAAAATAAGACAAGATATGTTTCAAGATAAGTTTAATTATGGCTTAAAACAATTTGCATTTAATTGTTGAAATGCAACTAGATTTATTTATGGCATTAAAAAAAATAAAAGCAATTGCTGAACATTGGTTAAATCAGACGTAGAAAGTGATGAGTAGTTTTAAATATAAAGTACTGAGAGCCAAGCGTATAAAGAAAAGCACTTGTATTGTCTTCTTGGCTTAAACATAGATCTGACAGCAACGAGTTTAGGTTGTTTTCTTTAAAGTTCTTTAAAACCTTATTGTTCCTGTCCGTTTTCTTACCATTTTTTTTTTATATTAATATAACCCTTCGTACTCCATTAACCCCTAATAAACTCTGATATCATTTAAAAATCAACTCAATTAATGTCTTCCATATAATAATTTTTGGCTCAAACCTAGTTATTAAGTAATTTTGTTTAAACAATTCTACTCCCTTAAATCCAGCAAAAAATCCATTACAACTTCATAAATTACTAAATTAACAGGTAACAATATATACATACATGAATGCTATAAATCAACTCCTTTAACTTAAAATCAGATTTACACAGAAACTAAAAAAAAAAATTTTTTTAACTGACATTAAAGATGTTATTTTAAAGCCATCTCTAGAAAAATAAACACAACCAAAATTATTATCCACCAAAAAAATATATATATAAAAAAAACGGAAAAAAACCAAAATCAAAACATTTTGTAAAACACTTAATATTATTTCGAAAAATTTTTCATATAAATTTCTTAAATATTTCAAATATTTTAATACAAATATGTATATATAGTTTAAATGTGAGGTGAAGTGTCTTACAAAAATAAAGAGGATAAGCAAATGTATTGCCGATGCCAAACAACTGGTTGAAGAAGGTCAGTGATTGTATTCGCAGCAGTCAGTATCACAGCTATTAAAGCACTAAAGTTAAAGAAATAAAGTAATTCTTGCTACTCCCATTGCTCAGGGCATATGCATCAATGTAGTTTGGCAGTTTGTTTTTATGAACTTTTGTATATATCATTAAATTACGAAAAAAAATAAACTATAATTTTGTTAATTAAATACATATAAAAATAATTTTTAACAACTGTTCAACAAAAATAGTTGAAATACCAAAACGTAGAAGGAAAATATAAAAAAAAAAAATAAATAAATAAAAAATACAAACCTAAAGTATTAAAGGCCCTTAATAAGTTTTTCAAAAAATAATCCAAACTAAGTGAATAAATGATTTAATGATGGCCACAAAGTATCAACACCTTAAAGCGTTACAAATATATTGCATTTATATATTCATCAAAACCATAAAAGTCAAAATGAATTAAAAGATATTTAAACCCAAAGCCATACTTGAAGTTATGAAAACATAATTAAAGAAAACAAAAAGTTAAGCCAAAATTTTATTTAAAACAATTAAAAGAAATAATAAAAAAATATTGTGGCAAAGTTTACAAATCTGGCAGTTTTTTTTTTGAGTCCTATGCTGTCAGCTATCTACGGTCTTATGATGCCCTATTTATGTATATGTGAATTTGTAGTAACATTAAGAAATATTTGTTGAAAATTAAAAGTAAACATTTTGTTTAGAGCTTAAAAGAAAAACTTTATTGGTCACTAAAGCAATATCGTTTTTTTTTAATATGGAACTAATTTCTGTTTAATTTTAGGATTTTTTATTATATAGTTATAAGATATTTGTTAGACTAATTTATTTTTTTTTAATTTATTTTGTTATGGTTATATCTATACCAAGGTGATTGATATATATTTGTATGTATTAATATAGATTGTATTTAAAAGATTGTGATGAAATTTTTAAACTTTCAAAATTGGTCTTTTTTTGTTAACTTAGTAAACCTTAAATTGTTTTTTTAAACAACTTTTTAATGTCTCTGCCTCCAAGCCAAACCATTTTATAGGAGAGAGAAAAGAATTTAATTAAATAGTTATTTTGAAAGTAACACCAGCTGTTTTGTTTTTCTTTCGTTTGTCTGCATTTAAAATCTTCGCTTACACAGTTTGCCAAATTGTTTAAAAAAAAAAATATTATATTTCATAAGAAAATTTATTAACCAACAGCTTTTTTTAAGACTTTGTAATTTTAATATTTTTTTAAAGATATGATATTTGGAAAAAATGTTATATTTTTATAAAAATAAGTTTTCCCTTACAAATAGTGCATTTTAATCAATTATTTTTTTTTAAATTAATTGAAAATTTTTTCAAAGATATTTGGATTTCTTAAATATTTGCGAGATTCACAAGCTAACTTATAATATCATAGTGTTATATGTTCTAAAAATTGAAAATGGTTTAAGTTGCCTTTCATACTAAAAGTGTCCTAAAATAATATTACTCTGACTGCTATGTTTATTGTGCTATCGTAAAATATCCTTAGCTGAACGGAAAAAGCAACAACAAAGTACTTAAACCATTTAAAATTTGTAGGACTTTTGACATTATGATACCATAATTAGCTTGTGAATCCCTTAATTGTTTATTTCTTAAAACTATGAATAAAAAATAAAGTCTTGGTATCATGCGGTGAAATATTCTAAAGCTTATTTATTTTCGTTGATTAAATTTAATTAAAAAAACTAAATAAAAAACACATAATTGTTGTAGTTGCCGTTGGGCCGCTATAAAAATAAATAAATATGTTCCTTTCACTCCTCGAGGGAGCATAGGCCGCTATAGCTGAGTATGAATTTAAAGTGTTTCTAATAAATCTAAATGGCTTTGAGTAAAAAACCAGCAGAATATAATTTGCATTTCTGCTCACTACACATTTTAACAGCTTTTGTGATGTCTCCTTTTTAGATTACTTTAAAACCCAAACACCTCTTAAGGGCAACTTTTTTTTCAAGAAAACCCCTTTTTGAAATTTTTTAAAAATTCTCAAAGGTTGTGCCGCGCTTAACTTTTATCTGTTTATTATCTCACCTCGACGAAAGAAAAGCATTTTCATTGAATAAATTTTATAAAATAAATTTTTAACTTTTTTTAACTTCTTAAGAAACAAAGAAAAACCTGCTACAGTTTTTAAACTCCTCTCTAAAAATAAAAAATGCCTCATCTCCACAGCTTAAACGGATATGTAAATAAAATGTTTTTTTTTTGTCCTAAGTCTTTTATTAAAACAAAAGTAAAAACAACAGTAAGTAATTAATAAAAATAATATAACAAAACCTTTACGCCGAAAATAAACCAGTAACCATTATTGTCAATAAAAAATTCAGATAATATTTTTAAACATCAATTAAATTGTAATAACAGGAAATTAGTTGGTTTTTTGTTTTGTATAAAAAAAAATTTAAAAAAAAATTTATTTCGCACAAAATAAATTTGTTAACTCATTAAGTATAAATAAATCTTAAATAATGCGTCATATAAAATTAATACAACCTTTCGTTTAGCAAATTTTTAAAATTAAATAAATTAGCATACGTTTAGAGGAAATAAAATAAATAAAAAATATAATAAGATGAAAGCACGTCTGCTAAATAAATAATTATGACACAATATTTAGGATCTTTAAAAAACCAATTTTTTTTAATCAAAAGCAAAAAAAAAACTAATAACTATTAAAAAGACATAAATACTAATCAAAGAAATAAAAAATAAGTTATTTTCTTAAGCCAAAAACCAATACAAGAAATTCACACAATAAAAACTTAAAATTAATATCTTTAAGCCAAGGCCCGTTAAAACGAGTAATAATTTTAACAAATTTGCGTATTAAGTAAAAGTTTATTTTTATTTTTATTTTATAAAAAATTAATTAATTATAATAAAAAAAGAAACAAAGACAAGAAAAATAGGTAAGACATTCTTCAAAGAACCAGCGAATTTTTAAAAAAATTGGCATTAAAGTTTATCCCTAAAAATAAAGAAATCTTTAAGGTTTGTTTCATACGAAAATCTTTAAAGCTTCTATGGATTTATTAAAACTTTTAGTTTTGCATTTTATAAAAAAAATTATTTCTTAAAAAAAAAAAATTTATGGCAAAACAACACGCAACAAAAACACCAAAAGAGAAAAAAATTAAATTTTCCCAGAAAAATTATAAACGAAGCGATAGGATAGACACGGATTCGGCCAAGAGATAAAAAGAGAAAATATTAATAATTTTTTTTTTGATTTATCAAAGTCCTTGTAATTTTTTTTCAAATTAATACATACTTTTAGTTTTCAATAAACTTCTAACAGTTATTTTCTTAAATTATATATTTTATTTTACTCCTCCACGCCATAACTAACGCTTAACCTGGGTCCTTGCTTGGTACTTAAAAAAACAAAATCTTAAATCCTAAAAATAACTAAAATATTATTTCAAAGTTTTTTGAATTAGTAAATAGTATTTTTTTAAAACAATGGTAGAAGTTATTTAACTTATTTAAAATTCAAATGTCAACTCAATAGAATAAATATGGATGCAATTCAATATTGTTCATTAATTAAAACACTTTAAGAGACACATTAAAACACTTTAATTAAGAAAAAAAAGGGCACAAGTCTGTAGAGTGCTTTTTTAAAGATTGCAGGTTTTATTAAAATAATGCACTCTATTCTATTACAATACAACTGATTCTGGTCTTCATTATACCACTGTGTTAGTTTAGTTTAAAGTTTGTAAATTTAATATTAAATAAATATGTATAAACAAATACTTAAATACTTTGCGTTGTAGCAAATTTGTTCATTCGTTATAGCAATCTATTACTGTACTGTAAATTCTAACTTTTAATACGACTTTAAAAAAAGTTATTGTTTTTATTTGAATCAATTAATACAAATTCCCAATAAGATATTTTAATATTTTTATATAATTTTCAATTGTAAACACAACAATCAAGTTTGTTGCTTAAATTTTTTGTTTTTAGCAATTTTTCACACAATAAAATCATATATTTTAAATGTTCAAAACTTTCGTTTTTATTTATTTATAGTAATTTATGCTAGTTGCTAAATTAAATTACTTTTAATTGTTGTTAGTGACGCATTTTATTTTACATATTTATAGAAAAATGTAACAAATTTTTATTGAACCGTTAATTACTTATTTGTATGCTTGAATTGAGATAAATAACTTTTAGTCACGTAGTCGAATTTTTAACACTTCCGCATAAGGCTTAGGCATAAAACATTGAATTATTGATTTTACAGAATTAAACAAAAATGTTTAACCATATTAACATAAAATAGATCGAAATTTTTTTTTTAATATCTTGTTTGGGGCACTGAACTCTTGTTATTTTAGCCTTCAGCACAGGTGACAAGGGTATATATAAGTTTGTCATTTCATTTGTAAATTCTACAATATTAATTTGCGACCCCATAAAGTATATATATTCTGGGTCCTTATAGATAAGAAAGTCGATTAAGCCATGTCCGTCTGTCCGTCTGTAAGTCTGTTGAAATTAACTTTTATCAGTCCTCCGATATCGTACAGACCCGCTAATGGTATCAAACAATCAGAAATTTCTTCGAGATTCTTGCTACTGAAAACCACCAAAACCGACAACTAACGAGATAGAAGCAAATTTTTTTTTTTTTTACACAAGAATTATTTTATTTGTGAGTAAGACATGCCGTTTTGGAAAATTAGAAAAAAATTTACTATTTGGCCCAGAATCAGCAAAGATATGGGCGAAAAACCTATATGAACTAAAATAATATTATAAAAAAATCAAGTTTTCTAGGCCTTTATATACCTTTCGGACATGTAAATACATACGTACATACATAAGGTTATATTTATATACACACATATATATGTACATAAATATACGTAGTGAAGGGTATATAAGATTTGGCACTGCCAAATATAGCGCTCTTACTTCTGTATATTCACATTGACTACACATATGTATAACATATTTGTATTATCCAATTACAAACACCCTTTCTAAGGAAAGAGTACAGGAATATCTTACGGGTTTTTTTTAGAACAAAAACCAGAGGTTGCTGGAAGGCCTTGAAAGAGACAGGCTACGACGAGATTGAAGATTATAAAACTGTTGGCTTTTACTGCTGGGACATATTGTGTTACTTGTATTAAAAAGTAAAACATTTTTCAGATTTGACCTCTGTACTAATTTATAATCTGTTTTTGAGCTTCTTCTTTCGTGAGAATATAATTATTAACCATTTTAAGGCAATGAAAATGATTTCAAAGTCTAATTATCTTTTCTAGTCGCTTTAGTATTGACCTTAATTTTTGCAGATCTTGAATTCATTGCATTTTTAGTTTGGCATTAAAACACTTTATAAAAGCACACATTTTTAAATGTTTATGAATAAAAAAAAATAATAATTTAACAAAAATTAAATAACTTCAAATTTGAAAAGATAATAGCAAAAAAATATACAAACAATGACAAAGATGCTAACAAGAGCTGTTAACAAACTAACGCAACAAATAATCTAAACCGTTTTTTTTTGCTAACAAATATTTAACCTTAACATTTTATAACATCATAAAAATTTTAACAAAAAAATAAATAAATATAAAGAAACATAATAAAAAAAATTGCATTTTGTAAGAAAAAAAAAAAATACTTGCAAATAAACCTTTTTACCCACCTGAAAAATGAAACCAATGGAGCAAAAGATGAACCATGAAAAATCAATATAAGGATTAATCCGTCTCTTTAACTTTGCGGCCAAAGTTGACAGAGACGAAAAGATGGTTGTGGTCGTTTCAGATGATGGCACTGTTAGTTGTGGCAAATGGCCATTTGTTATATTCTCATTGTTATTTTCTTCTGCCATTTTTGATAATTTTTTTGTTTAGCTTTTTTTAAATTAAACTAAAAATTATTTTTGCTTGTTTTTAAATTTTATTTTTTGTTTTATTAAAATATTTTTGGCTATAATTTTGGTTACAATAAATCTTTTTTAATTTGTTTTTGTTATTATTTTATTTTTATTTTTTTTATTTTTGTTTTGTTTTGCTGTTTAACCACCAAATTATTATTGCCAAATTTTATTTTAACTGTAACGTTTTTTTTTGCTATATTTTGT
>NDXZ01003451.1:0-15669 GCA_003055125.1 Paykullia maculata | reverse complement strand
GTTGTTGAGTAAGAGCAAGTCATTACTTAGTTTTTGCTGGGTATTTTACCTGCATTGTGACAAAACAAATTCCTTTTCAACATATGTCTCAATATCACAGCTATTACTGTTGGGAGTTTTAATAGGTATTACATCTCCACTACATCTTCTAGATCTCCTAATGTTATATTTGGTTTTAAGTAAGCCCTTAGAACTGTATTAGCCGGTAGACAGATCATAAGTATTATATTATATAAATGGTTAGACCAAGGTCATTTAATTTCTTGTGGAACAAACAGAAGTTTTGGTAGCCAAAGTTTTTATATGTATAAAGAGGTAATAAACATTTAATTGTATACGTTAAAGCTTCAGTCAAACTTTGTTATAGAAATAGCGGAAACAAATTAAAATCTGAAATCATTTTAAATTCATTTGGAATATTAATTATTTTTAGATTTAGTTTTAGTTTAGATTTAGTTTTTCGCATCAAAAAAAAAACACCCATTACTTTACGCAATATACTTTATTTTAGAGGTGACAAAAAATACCAAAAGTAAAAGAACGGCAACACTGGTTAAAATCATTACTAATTTTTTCTTTTAGATTTTGTATTATATTTTTTTTTAAAAGGGCACACAAACAGAAAAGAGTCCATCCAGTTTAAGTATTATAATTTATAGCGTCAATAAGAAATTTGTTTGGCGGTCATTTTTTCTTGCACAAGGTTTTCTTGCCCTCCTTACTCTTTCGCATTATTGTTAAATAATTTTAGATTACTCCTTTTCTTTGGCCATTGTTTTGTAATTTTGTGGTTGAATCGGTAATTCATCATGAAGTTTATTATGTTTTTTATTTAAATATTTAGAGTTTACAAATGATTTTTTTTTCTCGATTTTGTGATAACTTTAATTTAACCTGTACTTATTTGCGAAAATATTTTCTTACCTTCAAATATTTTACTTATTAAATTTTCTTTACTGCATAAATAAAGGAATAAAAAATGTAAAGGGTTAGTCGATAAACTTGTAAAATGTATATTAATTAACATCCTTTTAATTCAACCAATTTTTTAAAACATTTTTATACAAATTTTTATTTATTGAGAATTTTGAGAAATTTTTTTCAAATGGACAAGTTATTAAAAATTTTTGGAAACAGAAATTGAAGTTTTTTTGTTTGTATACAAATTTTTACCTTAAATAGAAAGGAAAAAACCACATAAATTAGTGAACATGAGGAAGGACATACATAACTAAATGATATGATGCAACAAAATTATTGGTAGTTAAACAATGTATTTTATCCCTTTTTATTTGCAAGAATTTAAATACTTTCACTTAAAAGTAAAAAATATATTAAGATTTAAACAAATTAATAATATGGACAAACTAGTTAACTCGAAATTCCAATCAGGGGGATATATCGTACAACCGCACGTATTTTAGTGGAGGAAAAAAAGATTTTGTTTTGAAATGTTATTTTATTGAAAGTTATTCTTTAGTAACTCGTTTTTATTGTTACAGGTCATCTATTTAAAAGCCTTCAAGTTTATAGAAAAAAAATAAGTTTTTGCATACATTGGTGTAGGGTCATATGATGGGCAAAACAGTTTTTTCTTTCCTTGCAATATGTAAATTATTTCAACTATTGCTATAACTAAAACAAACTTAACAACATACTTTCTTGTCCATCTGTTTTCCTCTCTAATGTATTATTTAGTGTAAATATTTTATTAGTTATTGCTTAACTATTGTTTCCTGTTTTCTTTATTTCATTTCTTTGTGATTTTATTATACTCCATTCAAATATCAGCCAACAAACACTTCGACTTTCCTTTGCACTCGTCATATGTGTGTGTGTTTTTTTAACATTTAACACTTGGACTTAAAAAAGGAAACGATTGCATTTTGCTGTCGTCTTTTATTCTATTTTCATGCGATTTCCATTGAAATCGATTTGAAATTCCGAGAAGTCATAGCAAAAAGTTAAATGATAATAATGAAGATGTAAAATGTTGATTATGTTGCCCTAATCATAAATGTCTCACAAAAGTTTATGTTGCATGCCTCATGCTAACCAAAAACAAGCAGTGTGCATAAAAACCGCTACAACAAAAGCAACAACAACATTTTTACATTATGTACAACCAGCCCCAAAATGTGCTTCAATTGTTTTAACGAGATTATTTCGCGCTAAATAATCAATGTTCCATGATGACGCTGCTTCATTCAGTTGGCTGTGATGGTGCAACAACGACGAAACGATACAAGAATCAAGAAAAACAAAAGATGTACTTATATGTGGGCATCTTTGGTTGTTGGCAAATAATTGAAGAACATCTCTGCCACATGTCAATATTAGTTTATATTTTATTAACATATTTAACTGTTTGTGGCTGTAACATGCCATAAATTCTTTCAAAGTTTGTATTTTTATCTTTAAGATATTTATGTATGCATGTATGTATGTATGTACGCCATGTTGTTTTTCTAGTGCGTAATTCATGTTATCTGGTAATAGATTTTCTTAGATACGGATACATACATACATATGTATGTGTGTACATACATATGTCTTTATCTGTATGCTAAACATTTCCTTAATTAT
Organism: Paykullia maculata; assembly: GCA_003055125.1. Classification (NCBI taxonomy): domain Eukaryota; kingdom Metazoa; phylum Arthropoda; class Insecta; order Diptera; family Rhinophoridae; genus Paykullia; species Paykullia maculata. Next base: position 13,083 of record NDXZ01003451.1, on the reverse strand, counting down.
ATTGTTTTTTGTAGATGTTATTTGAATTCATGCATAAATCACATTACAACCTAAACAAATACATACCAACCATATTCTCTGCAATTTAAATTTAATTACCCTCATTCAAATGGTACACGGTAAAATGCTTGACTTTTATAGTTTTCATAATCGCTAACATAATAATTTTGTTGCCTAATAACTCTTAAGTTCTTTTTAATATTATTTGAAGAAAAACAATTGTATTTAAATCTTATTCTTTTCGAGAGAGGGGTGTCTTACAGAAGAGGTTCCCAAAGTGAGGCCACTAAAAAACGCAGACTTTCTTTAACTACATTTCAAGAATCTAATCAGTTTTATGACGTAACCAAAGTTGTGTCACACATTATTACTTATTCTTAAAAAGTTTTTAATCGATGATTTGTAGAAAATGCCTGATAAATTATCTTTTAATAAGAAGCATTTCCTCCCTCCTTTACAATTTTTTCATACGTTTCCTTTTAACAAAAATTTTAGAACAAATACTTTCTCCTTAAAAAAATTATTGATGCTGACAATTCTAAAGATATAAATTTGGGTCAAAATTTGACTAGATTTTTACGAATTGGATACATTGTATTTAATATAAAATTTTCAAAAAATACATTTTTCATATTTTTTATTTGTTGAACTTTTTTTTAATCTATAAATTTTTTAATGAGTTTGTCTTAAAGTTCAAAAAAATTTTTTTTCTAAAAAAAAACCTGTCTGCACAAAAGATTCCCTTTAAACTTCTGTTTATATATATTTTTTAAATTTTATTTATTTAATATTTAATCGATTTCACATTCACAAAATCTCTTTAAAAACTTTAAAATGTTTTATGTTTTCTATTTATTGAAAAAAAATTTTCACATGCTTCAAAAGGGTAACATTATTTATATATTATTTCCAGTGCCGCACAATTTTAAAATATCGTTGTATAAAGAATAAAACAACCAAACAAACAAATGCCTTTAAAAATTAAGAAATAAAGTTTTCTTTAGATTTCCTAAATTAAAAAAAAAACAGTCAATGATAAACTCTAATGTTTATTTTATACATTTTACTTTTAAATTTCTTACAAAATATTTATAATTTTAATCGTAACACGTGCGTCACTTAAGAAGTCAAATGTCAATGAGTCCGGCCCCCAATGCCAAATTTTAATTTTCTTGTATATTTTATTTGTAGCCAAGATAGTGAAGCCACCAGCAATTTTCTTTTATTTTGAATGGTTTTCAATTTATTTGTCAATAATTGACTGAAGTTTGTTTTTACTTTTCTTGTATCTTTAAATTTCTTAAATAAATTTTATCATTAAAAAATTGTTCTTTAATTTATTTTAAGTGGTTTAATCTGATAAACTCAATTTGCTCAAGTGACGCATGTTTTACTTTTTTTTAAAATTTATTTGTCTTATTTTTTTTTATTTTGAGGAAATAAATGCCACTAAATTAAATAAGTTAATTTGGATTTTCTTTATTTATTTATTTGTTGTTTAATTAACTCTGTGTGTATGGCAACGGATTTTGTTATTATAATTCTTTCAAAAGACACATTAACTTTTAAAATAAAATTGTAGGTTTATTTGGGCAGACCTTGAAGTTTCAAAAATTCTTTATAAATATTTTACATAAAATGTAAGAAATCATTGAGGAAAACTCAGAAACGATTTATGTAACTGTTTCTAAATTTGAGAAATCACAGTTAAGAGGAATTTTGTAAAGTTTTAAAAACATAAAGTTTTTCCAATCTAATAAATTTTCTTAATTTTCTTAAAAAAAACTGTGACTTTGACCATTAATTTAATTTCTCTGACAATTTAATTTTTAACCATAATCCCTCAACATTTCCAAAAGGACAGAAAAAGAGAACCCTAAATTAATTACCTTTAAATATTAGTTTCCGTTCACATAAAGTTACAAAAAAAAACTTTAAAAGATGTCTTCTAGTCGTCTGAGTTAAAACCTTGCAATATCATTAAACCTTTTAGAAAACAACAACCATACGACAATATAATATATATATATTTAACAAAACACGACAAACACATTCTCTCATACACAGAAGAACACAAAATAAATGACCCTCCGATCTAAAAGAAATTCCATTAAAATTGGTACCTCCCATGTGTCACACAGTTCAGACGAATCAAAGAAAATGATTTCAGTTTTTTTTTCTGAAATTCAAAACAAAAAAAAAAACATAATCAAAGAAAATACACAAACAAATACATACACATACACAAACATAAATGATCGCATACAAGCAGACAAATAAGGGGAGACGATTTCTTTGATTGTTGTTGGCTGTGAAACGTTTGTGTTTTAAATTTATTTCATAAAAATCTTTGAAAGGATCAACTTTGCTTTTGTTGTTTGTTAAATGTATTATTTGTGCTTTAGACGACAACTTAACCACCATCGCATCGTATTCACTTTACTGCTGCCACCAATCGAAATAAAATCACTTGTTGAATTGTAGTCAGTAATCACACACGTTCTATAGATTTTCGTACATTGAGACAGACGTGTTTTTGGTTGATACAGAAGGACATGTGTAGCAGTGTATAAATATCTATAAAACTACCAGAGAGAGAGATGATCTTCTTGTTGCCTTTATACAGTAATAACAACAACAAAGAGTTGTATGCCTTAAATCGCTATAACAAACTACAATATGTAGAAAACTAAATAAGAATAAAAACAAATTATAAAAGAAGAAGTGATTCACTCACCAACGCCACCAACATAATCACAACAACAATATTAACTACTACCACTAAAACTACTCAAATCCATCCTACTACTGATGCTGCAAGCGATTTTATTCAAAGGACAGAAAATTGGTTTCACGGAGACTGACTATCTTAATTATAGGCCTTGAGGCAAGAAAAAAAAGAAGAACTTTTAAGCTTAACTAAAAGACAGTATAAAGGCTAAATTTTGTTTTTGTACAGGCTATAAAACAACAACAACAACAATAATAGTATCAACAAAAATTTATTTTTCATCTGCGACATCACTACACCCATAATGCTGTTGCTGCTGTGTGCATGTGTGTGTATTTAAATAGTTTATTGTTTGCCTAAATGTGGTCCGTTACAAGCAGTAACTAAACTAGACTAAGTTTTTGATTATTTCATACTAAGAATACCAAACGGGACTGGTTTTGCAAATCCCAGCATTCGGGATTCCGGGAGGAAAAACATAAATTAAAAACTAATTGAATTTTAATAAAAACTAGTAAGAGAGTTATATTCGTCTATACCGAATCTTATATACCCTTCACTACGTTCTCTGTGTGTAAATTGGTACATTTTTTTCAAAATACACAAACATTTTTTTCCCAATATAATCATTTTTGTGTTAAAAAACAAAAAAACAAAAAAAATTTGTTTGCTTATATCTCGAAAAAACATTTTTTTTTTGCTTATATCTCGAAAATAAATTTGTTGCTTAAAATTATATTTGTTTTACACACAAATATAATAATTTTTCAGTAAAAAAAAAAAGAAAAATTAAGAAAACGAGGCGGTCGTCTCTTCATGCTTATATCTCAGCCGGTTAATAATGGATCTTGCCAGTTTTCAATACCGATTTTCTCGAAAGCATTTCCAAAAGTTTGATACCACATACAACCCTGGGTAACCTATGGGAGCTACGTAAACTTGATTTCAACATACACACGGACAGACGGACATGGCTAAATCGACTTCCCTATCTATAAGCATCCCAAATATATATACTTTATAGGGTCGCAAATGAATATTGAAGAAATTACAAACGGAATGACAAACCTATATATACCATTAACACATGTGTGTGTGTGAAGGGTATAAAAAGAACTATAATGTATGTATTAAATATAAATATATATTATATTCATAAAAAAAAGTAGCAAACAACTACTATAAATAACAGTTAAAACAATATTAAATAATTAAATAATATAGAATAAGGGAACAAACATATCTATACATTTGTGATATTAAAAAAAACTCTATATATTTTTAAAAAGGTTTTTTAGAAAAATTAAAGCATTTAAAGTTTCATCAGTTAGCCTTGATCTGATTTTGTTGCCAATATATGCAGCTGTTGAAAAACAGCGTTCACAGTCAACGCTTGTAGACAAAATAGTTAATAAGTTGTTGTATGCAGTCTGCAGATATACTCCTCTCTTGCCAACAGAAATAAGCAGATCAATATTAGCATATGTGTAATAACTTTTATTATATTAATCGTTTGTTTACCTCTTACACATATCGATCGCATCATTTAATTTTTTTTTACTATTTTCTTCAAATAATGACAAATCGGAATCAGAACTTTCTGCAGGCAAATCATTGGAAGTTTCATTATTTTCAAATTGAGATATTATATATATATTTTTTCCTTTAACTCCGTGTGTAGCTAAGGGCCATATGGTTTAAGTAATCGTTCAAAATTCGGCCGAGATGAGTGATTGGCCCAGATCGCCTAGTATGGTGGCAGGGCTGCTGCCTTGTTGAAATTCTATCCTGTGGTCCTCTAGTTTTTCATACGCACCTAGGACTGATGACGTGTCCCTAGATATTTCCCTCTAGAAACGGATGGTGTGGCTATACCGCTATTGGGCGGTATTCACTGGTTTTGTTGGTTGGCGCCAATTACTCGCCGCGACGTTACAATGATCATAGGCACACTTGGGAATTTGGTGGGAGCTCGAAAGACCGCCGAGACTTTCAAAAACATTTTCAAACTATTATCAAAATCATAAGTTAATTTTGGATTCTTCAAAAAGTTTAAATGTGTTGAGTAAGTTGTTCTTCTCTCCTGTATCTTTTCGCAGTTCATCTATTAATCTGCAATCCATTTTTGAAATTTCTTTGAGCATAAATGAAAGGGCAGCATCGACTTTATATCGATTTTTTAATAGGTATTTCCAATTCACAAAACCTTTTGCACATATCAAAAAATATGTTCCACCTTGTTTTGCAGTCTAGAATAAGTTTTACTTATTTCCCTTTATCATTTTTAACGTCACCTCATTTCTTGTAGACGATTTTCGAAATATTTTTAATATTTTTCTGACTTTTTCAATAAGTAGTTTAATGGAAATTTTTTTTTGTAAGAAACGATGGAAATGTTTGTACTTTTTGTACACTTTGCTTTCGCTGTTTATTTTAACAAGAAATGAGTGCTGAGAATGCTTTATAAAGTGATAGCTACTTATGTTAACGTTGATGTATTTAACGGGATTTCCCGGAATATTTTACAATAAATCCCGGGATTTTCGAAATCGGGATTGGCATCCCTAGTTCGTACATACTACTTATAGAATTCTTTTGGCAAATTTTTCTATTTTATCCTTTATATGTCGTTTGGATTTGAAAAGCGATATTGAAACCAATGCTTAAAGTATATTTTTTTCCCAAAATACATGTAATATATGTATATCGGCATTAAAAAAAACCATATAAATTTTGCAATATTGACAAGTTTTGATTAGTACTATCGAGTTTTACATTACACATTTTGTCATTACAAAGGAAATAATTTAAAACACTAAAAAAAAAACAAATAATAACGGTATGTTCATATATATTATATTTACTACGCGTAGGTATGTAAACAAAAAAAATTAAAAAATTGTTTTTATTTCTTATATCTCGTTAATTGTTGGATATTAGTGATTTTTAATAAGCAGAATCTCGGGGATATTTCTGATAGTTTGATTTCAGTAACGGGTCCGTAGGACATCAGGGGGCTGAGAAAAGTTGATTTCAACAGACAGACAGATACAAATTTTACAAATTCTTTAGTTATTTAAAATGTCGTAAATTGATGAATTAACTGTTCAATGCACCTACTCATCACTTACATCACTTGCATGTAATACAAGTGCATATAATCGCACATGTATAAAATGTTTCAAATTATGGCGGCAAATAATTTTAAACCAATTTTCACAGAAATTTCGCATAGTTCCTGCTGTTGTTGTTATTTTATTATATATTTTGTCTTTTGTGCTGTTTAACTTATTTTCATTTTTTGCTATATCGTAGCTAGAGTCCAAGTGTCTTACTGTCATAGTAAATATCTCGTTGTGGCAATTGCTTTTGTTGTTGCTGGATACTGGATATTATACATATTATGGAGAGATCATCCATAGCATTAAGCACATCAAAAGTCAAACATATTGTTTTGTGCACTTACTGCGTGTACTATGTAATTTTGTGTCCCCCCACATCACAGCGGCAGCTTCATTCAACTGGAGGCTTAAAATGAAAACTGCAAACTGCAATCATTTTTTCTGTACAATTTTTGAATATAATGTTGAGGTCTTTGTCATAAATGGAAAAATAAAAAAAATAAAAACTCATCATCTCGATTGATTTCACAACATTCGGTAGAAAAACTAAATTTATTTGAGGCATAAATTGAGCTTACAGGGCGCAACAAATCAGTAGGTGTGCGTGTTTTACTCTGCCATGATTTTTTTCACTATTTTTTAACAATTTAAAATATTAGTAAATAATAAAGATTTAAAATTGAATTTACTTAAATTTTTATAAATTATAAAAAGTTAAAATCACTTATAACACAGAAAAAAAGTGTTGTAAATACAATCATTTTTTTTGTTAATACAATTAAAAAATTAATTAAAACTCAACCAACAATAACATTTGTAAATACAATAACGACATTTGTAAGTTGGTTGTTAACAGTCAAGTCATTGCATGTTAACAAAACAAATTGTTAACTTTAAAGTTCCCAAGATGTGGCTCTGCCTGGAGTTAGTTTGAAGGAGGGCTGAGCCGGGATTGGAACCTGGAGTGCTTGGTTTTGGCAAGCACTTTAACCACTACACTACGCCGGCACATGAAAACCATTTTTTGTTTGTTTATTTTGTAATTTTTCCAAATTTCCAAAAGCTAATTGTTTTAAATTTAGATGTCTTTTGTTTTTTCAAATACCAACAACAGTTTTCGTTGTATCAACAAAAAATTTGTTAAATCATTAATATAATTTTAAGAAAAAATTTTGGTAACTTCAATTTGTCGATATTTTTTTCTGTGAATTGATATCATCAAATAGATGGCCATAAGACAGTCAAGCCAACCTTGAAGACAAGCGGAGGATATGGCTAGATCAATTTAAGTATTGCAATTTGACCAAACGTGTTAACAAATCGATATGTTTTTCATTTCCGATGAAACACAATTTAAGAGTAATGATAAAGCTTGCCGATACTAGAATTTTCCTTTTCTACTAATAGTGGCTATGATTTGCTGAACATTTAGAGGTAGAAATAGAGTGAGAGAGAGAAAACGAAATAGATAACCTAAAACAAAAAAAACCAGCAACAATAATAAACCTGTATTGGCAGTTGATTCGGTTGAATCTTCAAACCGATGTTTAAATATTGGGCGTCTTTTAACTAATAAAAATAACGGTGAAAAACAGTTCTAAAAAAATGGAAAGCAAAGATTGTTAGGACTATAAATCCACATGATCGTCATTAACATGGACTCCGCAAGATACACAGTACCAACTCGCACCACCCCTGGGGTCTGTTATGCCTCTTATCAACATATACTTGGATAGTTATCATGGCAGTTCACTTCGTAAAAAATATTTAACACTTTTAGCGATGCCACACTCTTTTAATAATCCATGCCACTTTATATAAAGAGATAAATCGTTAATCGCCGGCAGATGTTGGCGGTTAATGCGGTCCATATTGTTTTGGTGGCGTCTACTTTGCGACATCTTTTGTAACTTATAATACTGTGGTTGCAGGATACTGCATGAATATCGTATTTAAAGGCTGTTAATCGGCTTAAAATTTTTTTGATCTATCTTAATAGTGATGTCCTGTTAAATACGTAGCTGGTCGACATTTCCAAAAACATAAGTACTTAATTAAGTAAATTGGTATAACTATAAAACTTGATCCCAAAGATCCACTAATATTAAATAACTGGGCTCGTAACACCTTTTTTTTTCTCTAGGCAATTCGGGTAAAATCGAATAACTTCTCTAAAGTTTTTGAATAAGATTTCATTTAATTATTTTACTTTAAAACTTTAAGCATATTGAATGATCCGTTCATTAATTATAGAACTTTATTTAACTTAAACAAAGTCCCTTTAACACAATTAAATGTAAAATGATCATTTATTACTAAAACGACAAACAACACGCAAGAGCCATAAGGATAATAAAGATAATGATGATGGTGGATGTTTTGATTGGACACCAATGCCGAAAATTAATGCAATTCATTAGGCGCAAAAACCAAAAAAAAACTAAAAACTAAAAAAATTATCACAACTCTGGCATATTTTTATGATTTTTAAGATTTTTTCTTAATTTTATGTCTGCTGTTTGTCGTTGGTGCTTTTATTTATTCCCGATCATCTAAAAAGTCTAACAAAACATGCGAACATAATGAAGCAGCCAAAGTGTCCACCCATTTTTCGTATTATACAACTTTTAAAAAGAGTATGTCTTCTTGTATTGTGTTTCGTTTTTTTTTTTGTAGATTCTATATAGTTCAAAGTCGCCAAACCAAAAAAAGGAAACAAAAAAATAACAACAAAAAATATGTATAAATGCCAATAACAACCAACAGCATTATTGTCTTCTTACACAACCGCTGTGGAATCATTATAATGCTTGGAATTTAACATTATAATGCTTGCATGTTGACCACTTTTTATAGCCTACAAAGGGCAACACCCACTCTGTCTCTGCATAAAAGCTTTTCTTGGCCAGATCCCACCAGCTAAAACTAAAGAGATGTGAAAAATAAAACTGAAACTAAAATGCCATTATCGTCCACATCATTATCATTCGTATTCGATCATTGGAGACACAAAATGAAAAAATTAATAATGAACAAGATTTTTTTTGTGATTTTTTTTATTTTTTTTATTATTTTTATTATTTTTTTTTTTTTTTTTTGGTTGGTTTAATTTTGGAGGAGTCTTCTGGTATAATCGTAAACCGAAAAAGGATTTTCTGTGTTTTAATGAATTTTTGTTTTAGAGAATAAAACAACAACAAGATTCTCTAAATTAACTTTTATATATTAAGTTTTTAAATTTCCTTTGTCTGTTATGTGAATGTGTGTTAAGAGCAACACCGAATTATGAAAGGCCGTAATGAATGAATTGTAAACAGTTAAAAATATCTTTGCGACATTTACCTTGAGGTACTTGAAGTGGCCTTAATTAGTCTTGAATCGATAAATATTAAATAGGGGTTTACATATCTCCATTCTCGGAAGTAAAAATTAATAATTAAAGCTCCGTTGAAAAACAGCTCGACTTATGACTAATGGGAAAGAAAAAATGCAGCTATGCTTTGTGACAGGTACTTAACAGAGAATAATTGAGTAACAAAATTAAAGTATTTACCAGAATTTATCTTTAACCTTTGATGGTACTCCCGACTTAGTGATAGTAGTTAATTAGTTCAGGACGGTGGTGTTAAAGCACACCTCCACTCGTAGACCCAAAGGGTCCATTGTAAATCCCTTCAAAGTAAGATCATAGAATCAGACGAAGAAAGCATTAAGAATCTTAGATATAAAAAGAAGCAGAAAGAAAAACGAGTCGCGGAGGTCCAATCAATCATCACTCGCCAGTCAACCACCCAATCTCCATGATGAAACCAACGACTTTCTCTATCTCGCACCCAGAGACGTTATTCAGATCATCGTGAAATCGCCTGCCCAGCCACTTAAGCCTGCGGTTCTGCAGTCTGGGGCAGTGACAGATGATGTGTTCCACCGTCTACAACTTCTTCTCATCCTCGCACAACCTGCAGAAATCCGGAGTGCCATGATCTCCTCTACTAGTCTACTAGTCCTGGACCTTGACCACAATGAGCCTCAGACCCCTCCTGGCCAAACCACGAAGCAATCTGCTGTTGGCTATGATCAGACCGGGCCATAAGACCCTTGGCACCGCACAATCTTCTTTCAGGCATAGTCAGTTCGGTTTGACACCCAATTGCCTATCCGCATGTAGAATTAATCCAAAGAAGGTTTCACATCATTCTCTCAGACACCACGCCCATCGCAGATTCGCACCTTGCAAGTTCGTCGACAATTTCGTTGCCTTTGATTTCGCAATGTTCTGAAACCCATCACAGCCTGATGACGAAAAGCCCCATCATCCCATTAAGAGCCCTCCTGCAGTCGTCGACCAGCCTTGACCTGACATTCTGTCCCCTTAAGGCTTTAAGTGCCGTCTGACTGTCCACATAAAGAGTAACTTCCCTGCTCTCAGTCACGTGTTCCGTTATCAGATCCGTAGCCCTTAGAATTGCAAGGATCTCAGCCTGGAACACCCTACAATCGTCAGGAAGTCTAAAAGACCTCCTCTTGTTTGTCGCCGCTACATAGACACCTGCGCCCGTCCCCATGTCCATTTTTGATCCGTCAGCAATCGCGGTCCGCTATCACTATCTGGGGTAGTTTCCTAAAATCGGCCTTCGTCGTCATGTAGTCAGTCAGACTCGACTGGCCTACTGACGTTCCCCGTATGCCGACGTCATCCAAAATGCCAGTTTCACCAGATCCCCCTGGTCTCACCAGTCCTAGTTCGCTGAGCCTAAAAAGGCTCCTGGCCACTGTACCCCTTACGTAATGCTCAATAGACAACCAGTGAAAAATAATGTCCAAAGCTGCCTGTGGAGGGGTATGCATGGCGCCAGTCACCCCCACCGACGCTAGTGATAGTGATGTTAAGTGAAGTATCTTGATTAAGTTAGCGTACATTTTTGCCTTCTTAGTTGCTCAGTTGGTAAAATGCAATTGAAGTCAATAGTAGTCAGAAAAATAGCGCTGACATCCTACGTCGATTTTCAACAGTGTGAGATGGGACAAAATTAGAAAAATTTTATTTTGATTCTGATATTTTACAAAATTCATGAGAGATTAGCTGGTTTTCGCTATAAGATTATAGATTAAGCAAATTTTTCCTAAAAAACTTGGTTCTGCCTGTTATGACAGGATATTTGGGACCTTGTTTGGTCTTAAAAAGGTATGTGACGAAATTTCTTTAATAATTATTACCTGTTCTTTGAATAAAATTTCAAGCAAATCAAAATTCCTTTAATTAGTTCTATGGGCATTTTTGGGGCCTCATATTTTCCTAACAAACTCATAATATACTTTTCACATATAGTGGTGTAGGGTATAAATACATGTCTCCCACAGGAGCCAAAATAATTTGTTTTAGTTCTTCTTTAAATTTACACAGAAGAAACGAATGTGTGTAGATAAGTATGTATGTATGTATGTATGTTTGCTGGTTGATAAGTAAATTTATTGTGATGTTTTCTGCTGAAAATTACTTTTGTTTTGTTTTCTTTTTTTTTGCTTCAAATTAAAGTGGCTCTATTCGAATTCATTGAAAAGTTTTGGTCATAAAATGTGAAATATTATGGGAACATTTAGAACGAATATGAAATGATATTTTTGTATCTTTTTAAGATATTAATTTGAAATGATGACGGGCCCATTTTTTTCCCCATTCGCACATAAATAAAGTTTTTTGTTGTGTTTTTTTTTTAAATTTTACTTTATTTATCTTAAGACTTTTTACAAATTATCAAATAACTTTTTTTTAGTTTTAAACTTTAAAATTGGTTATTTTAAATCATGTTTCCTTTTTCTATTGGGTGTTATTCTTAAAGGTATAACAACAGAGTTTTATATACATACATAGATTTGTTTTTTTTTTTAATTTTTGTAGGTATATTTATAAAGAACCTGTCAAATACATAAGTTTTTAAGCAAATTGTCATTTTGTGTGGGTAAATAAATATTCATATATAACCATGTTTTATAAAACATATCAAAGATAATTTATTTATGCACCAGCACCAGCGTAGCAAGGGGGCTATAGCCCTTTAAAAAAAGTTTGGTTCATTTATTGTTTAGGTGATTGTGGGCTAAAATGTTTTTGGGGTGGGTTTAGCCCCCCATACCGGTCGATCAACGCCAGTGTGCACCAAAATAAAATTGAAACAGACATCTTTTTATAATTTTCGAAAAATATTTTGTAAATAGAAAACAAAGAAATTTTCTTTTAATGAAGAATTTATTAAAAAACCCTTCTTAATAGAAAATTTACCAAAACATTTTCATTTTTATAAGTGAAAATTTCCATTAAAATATACATATTTTAAAGAATTAAATGTTTTTTTTAGAAAACAAATGAGTAGGGAGAATTTTGTAAAAAACGCATTCGATAACGAGGTCTAAAAAATAAAAAAAAGTTATTAAAGGTTGAGAGTAAAAAAAAATTGTTTAAACGTTCTCTATTAAAAAGGATTTTTTTTAATTCTCTATTGAATAACAATTTCTTCAAAATACTTTCTAAATGCGAGTTTTTATTAGATACCTACAAATGGAAACTTAGTAAAATCACTTTATATGATAGAGTATGTTATTTGGTACCGACTAGTGATGGGAAACTATCGATGGTAGTATATATAGTTAACAAATGTCGAAAATATCGATAGAAAAATAAACTGTCGATAGCGAGAGTTAGTTTACACGATTACTTTTTTTTTCAAACTCTCTTTTAAAGTTATTTATACTATCGAATCGACATTAAACTAATAAATTCGCGTTTGAGCAGACGTGTGTGCCTGTTCAACGTGTTAAACCCCTGGGATAGAAAAATTCTAAATGACTTTATCATCCGGTTAAAGACAACTGCAATCCTTTTTTTTTTAATGCGAATGAAAATGCTCAAAAAAAGTTAAAGAATATGTTAGAAAATATCGATATATGTACATTATTGGGTTGAGAATAAAAGCCAATTTAAAGCCCTATCAAAAGTGGCATTAAAGTATCTTACAATCCCTGCTACTTCGTTGCCATCTGAGAGGTGCTTTTCAGCAGCCGGTGAAATTTTCAATGATAGGTGAAGTCGCCTTAAACCAAATTAGGTGGATATGCTTGTATTCTTACAAAAAACTCATTTTCTTTTCGAATAAGAATTTGTATTTTTTAAACATATTTTAACATGAATAATATTTTTATACCCTTCACACACATACATGTGTTAAGGGTATA
>NDXZ01003447.1:0-25263 GCA_003055125.1 Paykullia maculata | reverse complement strand
GTTCATTGAAGCTTATAAGTATGTATAACCGAGAAAAATGCTCAAATAACACAAAAAATAAAATATTTAAAATAAATTAACAATCAAGAGGTTTTAAACAAATAAATTGATTGATTATTATGTTGCTATCGCGTTTATTACAATAAATCGAAGCCAACAGTATTTGTTGTTGTGTAATCGCAGTCGTCTATGTGTTTAATACATTTCTTGTAAACTGCCTTCCGGTTTTATTCTTATTTGAATTTTCTTTAAATGGATGTCATTTAGACGTTGCCTTTTATATGTGTGTGCTGGCTTAAGGCCCTGACTGACTATCAGATTTAGTCGTTCGATATGTCGAAAATTGAATGTGTGTTCAGAAAGTGTGATAATGTGGACAAAAAGTGCATTTGTGTGACAGATTTTTTGACAAGTGTGTCCGATTTAAAAATCTTTTAGACATTTTTATAAAATAGTAGTTTCTGTGCGATCAGAGTTGCTTTTTGTAAAGCAGCTTAACAAAAAAATTACAAGTCATTTATTTATATTGAGTAGAAATATAAAAACAAATTTGGGACCGAGAATATTTGTAAAGATGAATTTTTTAGATGATAGTATGGCATCCAATCACACATTTTGTAGGACAGAACTCTGTCAGATTTTTATTTGACATAATCGCACGACTTTGTAGGATAGCCAGTTATGACCTTTACAAACGGAACAAAAAAAGTCGGGAAGAAACAGACGCGTTTTAAGTTTTTCAGTAAAGAAATTCAGTTTTTTTTTATTGAGTTTAACCAATAAATTATTTTTTTTGACATACGAGTCCACACATACATTATCATCATTATTGCCAAGAAGGCCAAAAGCACCACGACCTTGAGGATCTTTTGTGCAGCCTCTTGTTTCATTCAAACAGGTGTAGGCTCCGAGTGAACCTAATTGTCCTATTAGGCGAGAGACCTTTGAGGGCATAAACGACTCTCTAAGATGATTGGCTTTGCGTGCCAAAGAGTACATACTTACATACAGTCGTATTTATGTATGTATGTCAAGAAGTTACAAAAATATTTGTGTATTTCTATTGAAAATTTTTTTGTGATGTTCTTTCTCACAGTTAACCAAATAAAGTTGTTATTGTGTGAAGTAATTTTTTAAATTATTTTCCGAAAGGTTATAAACAAAAATTAAACGTTATTGTAGGTAAAATCGTCATATGATTTGTTGTTCCAACTTAAACAAGTGAAAATAAAAAAAAGGCATAACTTTAGACTTAATGTAAATGGGTTCGAACTAAAGAGATTACAAAATAAACAGTGTCAAAGTAACAAATTGTTAGAAAAATAAATTAAAAGTGAAACTACGATAAGATAACAAAAGAACAAAAGGGTAGAAGATATGCAGTTTTAGGTTTGTAATACTTTTTGTTGATAGCTTCATTACCCAAAGCTTTTTTCTTTGTTTTTTGTTAAAACTACAGTAAAAGGCCAAATAAAAAAAAGTTTTAAACAAAAATTTCGCATTATTACAAGTGTTTTTCTATAGACTTTTTAACAATTTAAGCAAATTAAAAAACAAAAACTCAATTTAAGCCACCTTAAAAATGTTTGTTAGGTTTAATTTTTTACTTTGAGATAATTGTAAGTTTTCTTAGACACTGTAAAAGAAAAGCCAAGTAGATATTACGAGAAAAAAATAGGTCACACTGCCAAATAGCAATTAAGTAGGTAGAATATAAAGAAGTAAGCTGGTAAGAAAAAGTGCAAATCTTACGACAAATAAGCAAATTTAAAAGAAAATTTGTGAATAAATTTCTTGCTCTCCTACCTTCACTGCCATCACGTTCTGTATAACGATCTAACGATTGATCCGAACGATATGTGGGCCTGCGCCGATTATTATAGGGATTATTATTGTAGGCCCGCGTTAAAACACCGTCATCTTCAAAATTTGTCTCCAACAAAATCTCTTCACGAGGATCTCTTACACGATCACGGTTATTATTAGGACCAGCCAAAGTCATTTTGTTTTTTTTCTTATTTTTTTTTTTTAATTAAAAACAATTTTTGTTTTTATTTTTTAATTAAATCATCAAAAATCTACATAAAGAAATTGTTTTGTTATTTTGTTTTCTCATTAAAATACTTAACTACAACAAACAAACATGTGAGCAAGTGATTCATGTATTTTTTTATGAATGATTTAATTTTTTTTTTATCAAAGAGTTAATAATTAAGTACGTTTTTGTTTTTGTTTTTATTTTTTTTATTATTATTAAACACTCATTCTTAATTTATTATTTATAGTTGTTAATAAGTTTAAGTTTTATAGTGTTTCAAATTCAATTTGTTACTAAATTGTTTATTTAAATTTTTTTATTAGAAAGACTTAATAATGTTTTCAATTGATAAGTTTTCAATTTATGCTCTCTTTTTAGCTTAAACAAGTTTTTTTTTATCTTATCTTAAAAATGCTCTTTAATACTAATGATGTTTTTAAGGGAGAAATATGGTTGCCAGAGTTGACAATCTACCACGAATCATGAAAAGTATGGCTGTTACAGTTTTACAGATATGATCAAGAATGATATACATAAGTATGTTTTTATCATTCTTGAGATATGATGACTTATATTAGGTTTATATTTTAAAGCCCTGAAAAATACTTGTATTTACAAACAGTACAAATACCTCTCGCTTTCTTTTAGCTGAAAAAAGCTCTTTGAAAGTTTAAAGATTCATTCTCGTTGTTATTTGTTTGCAATTTTGTAAAATAAAATATATTGTCTTTGCTAAATTTATAGATATTTTAATATTTGTTTCAAATTAATTTTATTAAATCAAATAAAAACAAAGTGTCAATTTAAAACTTTAATTACTTTTCAAATCTTTCCCTTTAATTAAAGATTTCAAGAAGCAATTAAGCATGTGGGTTGGCTGTTTTACTCCTCTACATTTGTTTTCTGATGTATTTTGTTTAGGCATATAAAACTCATCTTTGCTAAAGTATCCAGCAGTAATTTGGAATAAAAGTTTTTTTTTTTATTAGTTTTTGGTTTTTGAAATTAATTGAAATCCTCTCTCTGGGACATGTTATAAATAACAACTGCAAAACTGAGCTGAAAACAGCAGGATATTTAAGTTATTGTAAGCGTTGAACTATATTCTTAGTGCGATGTCATGAGAAGACAAAAGAGATAGATTCCTTTTGGCTTAGTTTGTTGTTCCGTGCCATGTGACGGGAGCTCTCTAAATGTAAAAAGTTCTTTGTAAATGTCGTAAAGGAGTGTTTGGGGGCTGGGTGTGTATGTGTGTATGTGCGTATGTATGTTTATACATACAACAGGCACATAATACGTACCGTACATAGACACAGACATACATTCACAGATACACTTAGTTAAAAGCCAGATAATTACTTGTCTGAGCATAGCATAACCAAACGAAACCTTAACCCCGACACAAAAGCTCAAATACACATCCATACATACATTCATACAAACATACATACAAATGTACGTATTGTATTCTATTGTTTCAATGAGATTTTGTTACACTCTGCTTAAAAGAATATTACAACAGTTTTTAGACATTTTTTTCTTTTTTAATTAAAGCAGCAATTAATTGTCTTCGCCATTTTTGGTGCTAGTGTGAACATCGTTTATTAAAATTAACATAAACTTAAGCATTTTAAACTTAGTTGAACTTATTTAAGAGCATATTTAGTGTCATTAAAATTTGTATTTATGTATGTACAACTACATGTATGTATGTGTTCTTAGCATAAACTTGCACTTATAAATCCCATTAGAAAACTTACTGATTACCAGCCACCCTGCTTAATTACTTCTGCTTCCTTCTTCTTTTACTACTTTTCATACTTCTTGTTTTGTAATGTGTTTTTTGGTTACTTCTTTTTTAAAAAAAAGGTTTCCATTAAAAACTTAAAGAACAGAGAGATGCTCTATGCAGTATTTTATTCATAAAAGTTTTGAACGGTTATACGTATTAAAAGTTATAATGCGAAATATAGTGGTTTTTATTATCGTCATAAATAAAGTAAATAAAATACATAAGACTTAAGTTAAGCATCACTTTGTGTCATTTCAACTGTAAACAAAACAAGCAAGCAGACATACATACATACATACATACATGTAACTGTTAAAATTTAATGTTTTACACCTAAAGAAATCTTTTAAACTTATTTAGTTTTTAACTTAATGCCATTAAATGAAAAAAAAAATGAAAATAAACACGTTTTAAAGGTTTTCGAAACAGCCATTTCTTCGAATGCAAATTTGATATAATATTTTTTGTAGACAAAATGTTGTTGAAAGTTTTAAAATTTAAATTTATTTTCAAAATTAGTTTTATGAAAAAAACTTTGTTTTTAAAAATGTTCAAGTCAAAAACTTAATAAAATAATTTACTTTTTTGGTTCTTGGTTTGATAAGACTGACGATTGATGGTTAAAATTTGTATATCGAAAAATAAAAATTTTTGTTAAACTATGGACTTGTGATCAATGTTATCCTATCCACACAAATCGAACTTGATTATTTTATCCAAAATCTGATTAAAAAAATAATTTAGCAATGTCGATAAATCGAAATCGTTTTGATATTAAAACAAAAAACTGTGTCAAGACACAATTTTAAAAATAGTTTTTAAATAATATCATAATGACTTAATAATGTTCGAAAATTGTAACTTTATTTCGAACTTAAAACTTTTTTTTTCACATAGTTTTAGAAAAATGTATTTAATTTCTTAGCGATTTTAAAATGTTTATTACGAAAACATATTTAAGTCTAAAAATATAAATATTTTAATTTTGTTAAGGTTTTTTTAAAGAATTAAAACATTTTTTTAGATTAAAATTAATATTTTTAAAAAATGTTGTTGATGTTTAAACGTAAACGAAAATTCTAAATTTGATTTTGACAAAGATTTTACTTTTAAAGCGTTAACTCTGATTAAAGTGGCACTTTTAAATGATTTTGTTGGTATACCATGAATTCGAACATAAATTCGAAACTGTTTTAAACATATATAAATCTAGAAATACAAACATTTATAAATATTTAAAGTATTCTTAAACAACTTAAATACCTCATGTTTAAAACCATATACTTTTTCTTTCACTGTATTAACTATTTTCCACCAACCCCATTAAGTTTTTATCTCGTTTAACAAAAAAANAAAAAAAAAAAAAAATAAAATAAAAAAAATAAAAAAAAAACAATTCACATACCCATACGATGACTAGTATTTATGTCATTCAAGGCATTTCTTTTAGAGCCATAATTAGGCTTTCGCATTTTATCATGTGCAACTAATGGCTTCTTTTTTACTCTTTTTAAACAATTGTGAATAATTATAATCCTTTTTGCAACACTTTTTTTAATTGCGTTTTATTTCGAATACTTGATTACGAAAAGGATTTGCTTTCTTAGCTTTTTTTATACTTGAGAAGCTTGGCATAACTCCGAAATGCGAGAAAACGTTTCAACCTGAATAATTTTTTTAGAAAATATATTTTGTTTTTTTGCTGATGGCAAATAAAAACAAATGTTTTGCATAAAAGCTGTATAATAAAATGCAAAAGTTTAAGTAATTTTAAATAACTTTATGACAGTTTAAGAAATTTGATTGAATTTATTTTTAAGTATTTTTTTTTTACAAATAAAGGATTTTGAAGATAAGTTATTTCGATGTTTTCAAATTTAAAAAATAAAACTTTGGCAAAGTAAAGAAACTGCAGACTGTCACACTAAAACACTACGAACTTGTCTATCATCATTTTTTAACAAAGTTCTTTAAATGAAACATTTTATTTTCCTCATCCTAACGGATTTCTAAGAATTCGCACTTAATTTTGAAATAAGTTTAGATCATAGAAAATTTTTAAAAACTTCTAAATTTTCTTTTAAAAAACCATGTACAAACGAGCATAATTTTAGTTGAAAAATATTTTTTTAATATAGAAAAATCATTTCACATGTATTTTTAAATACATCTGTACATATGTATATTTAAAAAAAGTTTTTATTATTTTAAAAATATTAGTTGAGTTCACATCTCATTCGGTGACTGTTGCTTATTAAATGTCGCTTTTGCAAAATTATAAAACTAAACATTTATTTTTATATTCGGAGAGATCTAAAACTGGTTTAGAAATAATTTTTAAAGCAAAATTTCTTAATGTTGTATGTAAAATCGTTAAACTATTTTACTTTGACATTTTTTAGTTTTGTAGTCACAGTTTTATGGAAAATAACTGATTTTTCATTTTAGCTTTCCATTCTACTTTTTGATTTTCTAAAATTTTTCATAAAATTTAAAAAAAAAGTTGTAGACATTTTTTTTTAGTGAAATTAAAGTTCGTTAATCAAATACTTGTAAGTATTTAAGTAAATTTTGTTTATTGCTTTATATGAATATTTATTTACTTTCATTATAAAATAATAAGTAGTTTTATTTTAAAACGTTTTTACAAATTTGAATTCCCTGATAATTTAGTATGTATATGTTTCTTTGTAAAGGTAATGTTCTGTTTTTGAATAAGATGTTTTTGGCAAAGGTTTATTAAGCTTTAAATGTTTATTATTATAACTTTTGCTTTGAAATTGAGGTTTCTTTTTTAATATGGGCGCTAACGAAAAGAATAATAATAATTATGAATAATTTCCGATTTATAATTTAAATTAGAGTTTTTTTTCAAACAAAAAAAACCCTTAAAAGGGCGTTCACGAAAACAAATTTAAGGGAACTAACAAATAACGAGCTACTCACTTTTTGTTTTATTATTATTATTAGATGAAATGTGAAGAAGTATTCATAATATTGTTTTTTTTTTCTCAAACTTAATTTTTCTTAACAAGAAATAACTTTTTGTGTTTAATTTATTGAACTTTTCAAAAATTTGAAAACCTAAACTTATTCTCAATATACATCAACGGTTGTCGAATAAATTCCTTGAATACTTTTCCTAAATTAACATTCCAAAACTATACCAAGTTACAAAAAAAAACTTTGATAAGAAGTTTTTTTTTGTTGTATTTTTTTTATAAAAATGCGTAGAGAGAAATAAAAACAAAGTGATTTCTGTAATTTGAAGGCTTCCCCTAAAAAGCCAAGAATTTATGCCTTTGAAAATATAAACAGAAAAAATAAAAATAAAAAATTCACATAAAGGCCGCAATTCAAATGGAAATGTAACTTTTTAACAAACAATATTGGCCTAATACGAACACAATGTCTATAAAAATAAAGATAATCCAGGAGGGTTTCATTTGTCCCTTTCCACAGCGTTGAAAGGAAGTTGAGAGGAAATTGAAGTGAAGTGTTATTTTTATGTGAGGGTGGGTGGTAGTTGGTGTGGGTGGGTGCGAAAAAGTTTTTACTTTTTTCTTGCCGGTTTTTTTTTTGTAACAAGAAGAGTTGTACATAAATAAATATTCAAAGTTACTGGGTATAAGCATTTATATACATTTCTATGTAGTACAAGATGTACATACTCTGTATACATATGTACATATGTATGTATGTATGTAGGTAGGTATGTATGTATGTAGGTATATGTGTATGTATGTATGTAGGTATGTATGTATATTGTTATTATTCTATTTTTGTCCGTTTATTCAATCCAATACAATTGAAATGAATTTGCCCTAGAGGCATAAAACCAAATTTTAGTATTAAGGAGATATTTACGATGCATAAATATATGAACATTTTTATACCCTCCACCACAGGTGGCAATGATATTTATTGGTTTGTCATTCCGTTTGTAATTTCTACAATAACTTCCCCATAAAGTATATACGTTCTGGATCCTTAATGAAAGTGAAGTCGATCCAATGCCGGTCTGTCCGTGTGGTGTTTGAAATCAGTAATTGGTAACAAATAAAAAAAATATTTTGCAGCTTTTGGCTTTAAAAAGTTTATGTATGTATGCATGGTGGTTAAGGGTATATAAGATTTGCTACAGCCGAATATAGCGCTCTTACTTGCTACTACACAAAACATAAGAGTAGAGAAAATGTGGAGATTTGGTAGCAAAATATTCACATTCCTATGAAATGCTACTGTTTCACTGTTTTCCAAGTTTACAAGGGCTCTTATGTATCTTTTAATTTCTCCACTTTTTCCTCTTTATGATGTTTGCTCTGAAAGTAGAAGGAAAGCAAGTAAATAATCGTACATTCGACAACAGCAAATGTCTTCGTCCTATTGTGGTTGTTACTGATGAAATACTTCAATAACAATAAAATGGATTAAAAAAGAAATATTCAAAAGCCCTCCTAAAAAAATATTTAAATTTATACCCACAAACAATGTTTATTCATGGTTTAAAAAAAAAACATTATAAAAACTCCCCCTTTTTTGTTAGAACAATTTAAAATTGAATTAATTTAAAATGTATTTCTTATCCAGTAAAATTTTAAAGATATTAAATTTGAAATAAAGAAAGTAATTGGTTTATTATGTGGTAAATATCATAATATCATACATATTACATATAATGTTTATGTTTATGGTGTATTAATTTAGAAAAGTTTTCACTTAAATTTAGGTTTTTTTAAACAGCATCTTTCAAAAATAACCCCCATGTTCATAATTAGTTTATACATTTTTTTTAAAACAACAAGTTTGTTATTTATTAGAAATAGTCTCTTATTGTTGTATTTTTTTATTTTTCCTATTTTTAGAAGATTTAAAAAAAAAATTTTATAAGAAAGTTGCCTAATTTACAATAATAATTTTTGTTTTTTAATATTTGTCAAAAAATTAAAGAAGATTAATTAAACTAGGTGAGCAGGCAGCTGCAGGGGAAAGATAGAGATGCAGCTCACTTGGGTCCGATGCATACGGTCCCTTTGTGATGTAGTTAACCTAACTAAATCAAAAAATTTAATTCTCCCTATTCTCTTGCAATTTCAAGTTGTCGAACTAAATATAGGTACAAATAAAAACAAATAACAAAAATTACTCTCCGAAGTGCAATTACCTTTTATTAATATGTATTATAGTTTCCAAATTAATATCTAATGATATAAATATTTAATTAATAAATTGATTTTTTATGGTAATTTTCCTAAAATTAATTTTATTGAAATTTGTTTAATATTCAAATAGAAATTAAATTGTTAAAAAAACAATTTAGCGGTTTAAATGAGAGATTTCGATAAACAGTTAGTGGTTCAAAACATTTTTTAAAGTACTATCTGTGGTTATATGTTTCAAAAGTTTTGGCACCACTGACTGCCACCGTCCGTCTCCTCTTTTTGCACGATATGCTTCCGTTTAAAAATATATAAACAGTTGTAGTAAATAAAATAAAAATTAAAACAAGCGGAAATAAAGGAATCTTTTTTCCTTTACAAAAACAAAACTAGATCTTTTTTATCTTCATCTCTCTCTCCATTCTTAGTCTTGCCTAAACGTTACTATCAGCTTTACATTAAATGAACTTTATTTACAGGAAATTTAATTGTTACAAGATGGCGCGTTTTATATGCAGACAAAAAAGATAAAAATAGACAGACAAAGGAAAATTAGAGTAATGGACTACACAAGTGTACATACATACATACATATTTATGTAGTAATCGGTTAACAATTAAGGAAATTACTATGTAATAAATAATATTTAGGATAAAGTTTTTCTCTGTTTTGGGAGAAGGGAAAAAATCATGATAATGATAAAAAAAATAAATAAACTTACCCATGTTTGTTAAAGTTATTTATTGCAGTTAGTTTTCTATAAAGAATTGATGATTGTAAACTTAGTTTTATTTTTTGGGTCTGGTTTAAGTATGTTGTAAGTAGATTTAGAGTTAACAGTGACGTAAAAATACAAAAATATAAATATTGTAATTCAAGCCATAGAATAAACAAAAGAGCACACAAAAGAAGTTGGCTAAGCAAACTTGTTTTTTTTTCTTGTTATTTATTTGTTTCTTGATTTTTTTTCTACACTATACGCTTTGTGAGGCGCTTTCAACTCTTTCTGAAAATACTTTGCTGGGTTTTTTGTTGTTGTGCCTGCATATACACATGTATGTATGTATGTATGTATGAACATACACACACTTATTGTGTGTGCTTATGTTAATTAATTTTAAGCTGGGTTTGGTTTAATATACATATTAACACATTTTTGTTTATTTTCACATTGACTTTATTAACGTTTTTCTTTAAGCTAAATAATATTTTAGCTACAAAGCAACAAACTTTTTACGAAATTAATAAACGTATTAGAATGAATGCAATTTAAACACAAATTACAACGCGTAAACAGAATTAAATAAGAAACTAAAACTTCTTTCCCAATTGGAAACCAACCACCATCAAACTTCGTTACTAGTAAACTAAACCAAATTATGATTTTGACTAAACACATACACACACACACACACGCGTTTATTCATCTAAATGGAAAGGGCAAAGAGTTGCATTTTACAACAAAAACAATAAATAATATAGCCGTCTCTCTCTAAATCTCTGGCATTATATTAATGGTTATGAACTAGCCTGTGTTGAAGATGCAACTCTGTTTTGTATCCGGGAATAAGAGGCGTTAAACAATGTTACAAAATATTCTTTATTAAAAAAATTAGTTAATTGCACATTTAAAAGAAAATTTTGCCATGTCTGTAATATTTATTTACGACGACATGAAATATATCTATAAATAATATAAAAGAAATATTAGATATATGCAGAAAAATGTTATCGAAAAATTTTATTTTCTACAAGTTATTCATATTTAAAGTTTATTATTGAAAAAATGACTTTATATTAAAAATTTGTTCACAAAAATGATTACCAATTTAAAAGAGATTTTTGTTATATTGTTTTAATTTATTTAATTTACAGTACATATGTAAAATACTCTTAAGGATTTTGTTCCAATCTTACTTCTTATACAAAAACCTAATTTCATTAAAAATTTTAGTCTACTTAAAATCATTTTAATTTAATTAAAATTCTAAAACTTTCAAATATGGATATATCGTTAAAAATATTTTTTATCATTATTCTTAATAAAAACAATACAAGCCACCCTGTGTTTTGTTCGCTAACGCGACATATCATGTATGTGCAAAAACAAAGCATTTTAGCGGAAATTAATGCTTGTTCTTCTACTTCTTTATATTCATTGCAGTTAAATTTGTTCAGAATATCTTTTTATTTAAAACAATTAAAATGTTTATACTTGAGGTAAGTCCAATAGAAAAACTTTTTAATACCCACTCAAACAAAAAACAAAACAAAAAACGCATTTTCAGTTAGAAATTCATGATATATGTGGTTGTAAGCATGCTCTTTTAAAATTTCCCCAAGACTCCCTTAAATCGCCACTGTTTCTGGTCCATTCTTCCCAAGAAAGTGATATTATTGCTTTGGCCTTACAATTTATATGTGGCACAAAGTATAGGAGTTCTTCAGACTTAAATAAAATAAAGGATAAAATTGTTAATGGAAAAGTAAGGCTGGCATTTACTTTGCTAAAACAAAACCCACAGCAAACTGAAAACGAAGACAATAGTGATAGTGACAAACCTTGTACATCAAGCCAAGCTCGTCAAAGAGAAGAAAGGCGACGCCAAAAACGTCAAAGACTACAAGAAAAGTCGTTGTTAATAAATGCATGCCGAGATTTTTATTCGGATCCAGATCGAATTGTTTATTCGGTGAATGGTGGAACAAAAGTAGCTTGTTCGTGTTTAGAATTCCAAATACGTTTTTTCACCTGTACCGAAGTGATATTTCCACGCGTAACAAATATAACCCATGGCGAATATTGCAATGGCAAGTGGTTAGATTTGTTGTCGATGGAGTTCGTCGACAAGGGAATGAAAGAGTAAGCGATTTTAAATTTCTTACTTGGCTTCTAAATCGCCACTGTTTTTGTTTTATATGATTTTCTTTTTAGAAACCATCTTCTCTTAGAGTTTGGCCAATTATTTGCTAAATATAAATTTTCACAAACCCACATTCTCTGTCAGCTTACTACGTCGGTCTTAAATGGCCGTCAACTTTTAAATCAATCCCGCATATCACATCTAATAAATATTTTCAATGATATACGCTGGTTATTTGAATATTTGACGTGTGGAGAATACACAGTATGGTTCATGTTGCCTTCCCAGTTTGGAGATATTATAGATATTAGTAAAATTAATACAGATAATATTAACTTTGATTCCATGAAAACCTTACTACAATTGAAATGCAAAAATGCTGCCCCGTTTCTTTGGACTCGGGCAGAGAAACACGTACAGGAGTTGTTACTGGTGGCAGTTCAATTGGCGTTTGGTTATCATTGTCAGCAAAATATTATATATTTGCATAGTTTGCATCATGTAAGTCTTTGTCGAGACCACCAAAAATGAATTTTAATATCTTTAATAATCTTTTATATTTTTAGCTAAAAACTTATCAAAGTTTTGAATTTTTAAACTATTCCTTAATACCGGCCAGCTCCAGAGAGGTACATTAATTATTATTTTTTTAGTTTGTGAACTAAATATTTTTTTATTTTTAGTCGTTTTTTAAGAAAAACTATTTTCAACGTCTTTGCTATGTTTGTGCCAAACTTAATATTTGTTGTGTTGTGGAATACAGTGGCTTTTTACCCTTTTATCCCAGTCAAGCTTTCGTTATCTCTTGCAAATGGCTGGACGCTGTGAAAGAATGGCAAATTTGTGTTCAAAATTATGATAATTCGAGACAGGAAACAGATTATTTAAGAGCTGAGAACTTTTTGCAGCAACTTGAAGCAACATTAAAATAAAGTATGTATGTATTAACAAAATATTTTTAATTTCTATTTAAATTTGACAATTTATAATTCTCGTTAGCATACTTTGTTTAGCAAAATATGTTCAATTTCTTCACTTAGAAAATTATTATTATTTTTTTTAATTGCAAAAATCTATTCAATATTAAACAAACACTACAATTTTTCATTTAAAGTAATAATTAAAATTTTAACTATTTTTTTTTTAATTTCTTGACTTTTAAATTTGAAAGAATTACACAAATTTTCAACAATTTTTTGCTAATGTGTTATATTTTAACAATTTTATTATAATTTTAAGCATTTTACTAAAGGGTATTTTAAAAATTTAAGGCTATGTTCATTTATTTCTTTTATTTTGCGTTTTGATCTTCTCTTTCTTTACGATTTTTCAATATACTTGATATCAGAAATTCTCCAGCCTTATAAGAACTTCTTACTAGAGGACCACTGGCTGTGTACAGGAAACCCAATGCATTGCCTCTTTCCTCCCAGTGTTTGAATTTTTCAGGTGTAACATATTCGATAACTTTGAGATGTTTTTTGGTTGGTTGCATATATTGACCCAAAGTCAAGCATTCTACTTCAGCTTCACGTAAATCGCTCAAAGTTTGCTCAACCTCAGCATCAGTTTCACCCAAACCCAACATTATGGAACTTTTGGTAATAAGTTTGGGATTAAAATGTTTTGCCTCCTTAAGAACTTTAAGGGTCTGGCGATAATGGGCACGTCTATCGCGCACAAAAGGGGTTAATTTCTCAACGGTTTCTATATTGTGGGCATAAACATCGAGACCAGAGTTTGCAATTGTTTCCACACAATTTAAATTGCCACGAAAATCGGGCACTAAGCATTCTACGAAAATGTTGGGATTGCTAAAAGCCAGAAATAGAAGACATTTTGTTTTACACACAAAGTTTACATATTTGATATAGAAAACTAACCGTTTTTTAATTTCTCGCACAGTTTCTGCTATATGTTTCGAGCCGCCATCTGGTAAATCTAAAAAAAAAAAAAAATTTTTATTTATTATTTCCGTAACTGAAATTCGTACGTAAACGTACCATCTCTATCCACTGAAGTCAATACTATATAATCCAAACCCCAGGAAGCTATAGCCTTGGCTGTGTTTACAGGCTCTGCTAGATCTAGTGGTGGAGGTACTCTCGCAGTTTTGACCGAGCAAAAACGACAACCACGTGTACATGTGTCCCCCATCAACTAAACAAAATAAACAAATATCATATCAGTGCTTGGGTCATTAGAGGTTATCGCTTTACAAACTACATATGTATGCAAATGTGTACGCACCATTATGGTGGCTGTTTGGGTGCCATGTTCGCCACCGCCCCAACATTCTCCTATATTGGGACATCTAGCCTCCTCACAGACAGTGGCCAATTTCAGTTCACGCAACTGTGTCTTAATTTTGGCATAATTCTTGCCCATAGGTATAGTGGTTTTAAGCCAGGGTGGCAGTCTTAATCTTTCATTTTCACCCTTTTCACGTCTAAGTTTTCCATCAAATTCGGACCATTCTTCTTTGTTATTTTCTGGATTTTGAACAAAATCTTGAAAACTGGGACCCTTGGCTAAACGTTCACGTATTTCTTCAATTTTGTTAGAGGCAGCAGCAGGTGCATTAGAAGAGGAGTTCTTTACCAGTGAACAAGTGGCCTGCTGCGTAAATGCAAAATTATTTTTTTAATTCTGTTTATTTTATTTCCGTTACTCACTAGTTTTACAGGCGATTTTGGTAGATGCCTTAACATTATATAGATTTAAAGGGAAAATAATACAAATTTTTTTTCTTATTTTACTATTGTTCAGTTATGAAATTGATAAAAAGACGAGAGAAAACCATAAATAAAGAAAAATACTGAACAGCTGTTTATATTAAGTAAATAAAGAACAACATAAAAAAATCAAAACAATACGAATAACAGGGTTGTCTTTCCAACCACTATGACTACACCTAGAAAAATTTAAGGCAATAATTAAAACATTTTTGAAAAAAGAAATCCTTTTAAAAGTAAAAACACAAGTGTCAGAAAGGCATTTATAAATATTTTCCTCTAAAAAGGATTTTTTCAAGAAACCCCTGTATATATCCCGATAAAGAATAACTAATTACCTAAATATTCTCCAAAAAGTTACAAAAATTTATTACTATATTAAACAAAATAAATTTTTTTCTTTAGTACTTAAATATAATTTTAATCAAACAAAGGTAATAAACTTTGCATTTAGGTTCTTCTGAACTTTATAGAAATGCGGTCTTAAGGCCATTAAAAAAAACTTAATATAAAAAACTGGAATTTTATAAATCTATAAATAAAAACATGTTGATATTGTAGTAATTTTATAATTAGAATCCTTTTTCAATGCACTTAAAATGTAACTTCACCCTTAAAGATCTTTCTTAAAAGCCATTAACATTTAGCTTTAAAGAAAAAAATCAATAGAACAAATAAAAACTCGTTCATAACTACGACATCAACAATTATGAAGCAGAAAAATTAACTTTGTTAAGATAAAAAGTATGTGATTATGACCAACAACAAGTGAATGTTTGCTTGAGGGACATACACCGGTATTAGCAACCCGTGGCCAGTGCGCAAGGTCCACAATTATTGACATTGAAACATTTGACATATAAAACATGTATCACTCGTCATTGTGGTGGGTGAATGTAAATACAGAAGTTTAACAAAGAAAAAAAACGACGGAGTATAACAATATTTTGGAAAATTAAAAAAAATCAAATATAAAAGATTTATAAAATAACGTGAAAAGTAACAACATTGAAGTTAATAATTATAATACAGCCTGAATGTATGCAACGTTTGTTTGTTGTAAACATATGTTAGCTAACCGCTAGCAGCTGCTGCAGCTTTTAATATTACTGCTATAATTCATAATATTGGTGCTGACATTTGGTAACAATCGGGAAGGAAAAATGCCTGGTACTCGACGCATAATATTGGGTCATGTAATGTCCGGCCTGTGTGGTAAAATGAATCGCACCAAACCTTTGCCTACCGATGCAATGGAGACACCATTGAAACGGTGTCTCAATACTTTCGATATAACTTTGTTGGGTAAGAAACATTTGATGTACGAATGAAGATTAATATAAAGAGTAAAACCTTAAGTTAAAAAACCTGCAGAGTGGAAAACCTACACAAAACCATTTTTTTCTAGGTATCGGCCATATGGTGGGTGCTGGTATTTATGTGCTAACCGGTACTGTTGCCAAGGACATTGCTGGTCCTGGTGTTATATTCTCCTTCATAATAGCTGGCATCGTTTCTGTGCTGGCGGCGATATGTTATGCTGAATTTGGTACACGAGTACCCAAAGCTGGTTCAGCCTATGTCTACACATATATATCGATTGGCGAATTTTGGGCTTTTATTATTGGCTGGAACATTTTGCTGGAGCATATGCTGGGTGCTGCTTCTGTGGCTAGAGCTTGGAGTGGCTATGTGGACTCTTTGCTGGGAGGATGGATTGAAAACACCACCTTATCAATATTGGGAGAATTACAAGAGCCTCAGCTATTTGCTCGCTACCCCGATATTTTAGCTTTTATGGTGTGCATTTTCTATGCCCTGGCTTTGGCGGTGGGAGTAAAGGCGACCGCTTTAATCAATAGTCTTCTGACGGTAGTAAATATAGTGGTTATGCTTCTGGTTATATGTGTAGGATTTTGGTATGCTGACGCTAAGAATTGGTCTCAGTCAGAGGGCGGGTTTCTACCCTATGGTTTTAGTGGTGTCATAGCAGGAGCAGCCACTTGTTTTTATGCTTTTGTTGGCTTTGATTCAATAGCTACGGCCGGAGAAGAAGCCAAAAATCCTTCAGCTTCTATACCTTTGGCTACTTTGTTGTCTTTAACTGCGGTTTCGGTTGGTTATATTCTGGTGAGTGCCGCTTTAACCCTTATGATACCTGCTAATGATATTAATCCAGCTGCTTCCTTGCCCGAGGCTTTTGGTCAAATGGGCTTACCTTGGGCTAAATATATTATAACTGTGGGTGCTTTGTGTGGCATGACCACCACCTTATTGGGCTCTCTGTTTGCTTTGCCACGTTGTATGTATGCCATGGCTTCGGATGGCTTACTCTTTAATTGCTTTGGCAAAATCAATAGTGTAACCCAAGTTCCAGTATTAAATTTAGCCATTTCCGGCATTTCTAGTGCTTTATTGGCTTTAGTTTTTGATCTGAGAAATTTGGTAGAGTTTATGTCTATAGGTACTCTGCTGGCCTATACCATAGTTTCGGCCAGTGTTATTATATTACGCTATCGTCCCATGCCTATAATGGAAAATCCCATTTATGCCCCAGATACTCCAGAAAATGAAGATGATGATGAAAATGATACCGCTTCTCAGTACAGTATTGATACGGCTTCTCCTACCAGTGATTTGATCGAGTGTCTGTCTGCTGGCCGCCTAAAACCCAAGTACAAATGGTTAGAGCCTCTCTTGGGACGTTTTGAACCTGGTAGTGCTGTCTCAGCGGCAGTTTTACTCTTTACAATGCTTAGTTTTGCTTTATGTTTTCAGCTGAAAACTTCCTGGTCCGATGCGGAGACAGTGACCTCCTGGTGGATTTTGTTAATGTATGGCTTTTTGCTTTTTATCATATTATCGTGTGTTTTTGTTATGTCGGTACATCATCAAAACACGCGAGGCCTTAGCTTCAAGGTGCCCCTGGTACCTTTGTTACCAGCCTTAAGTATTTTCTGCAACATAGCCTTAATGGTACATTTGAGTTTTCTAACTTGGCTGCGCTTCTTTATCTGGGTTTCCGTGGGCATGTTGATATACTTTGGCTATGGTATTCATCACAGCAAGGAGGGTACTGTATGTTCGGCCTATTCTATGTTAATGTCCTCTAATGCGGAAGCAAAAAAATCACCTTGGCGTGTAACGGGAAATGATTTTGGTTTTCTTATTGGTGCCGGCGGCGCCAACAATCGCACAGTATTTCAACGTTTTATCGGTCGTAAAAAGAGTGACAATCAGCCAATAGTCGAGGAAGAGCTGGTGGATGATGAAAGTGATGATAATGAGGAGTCCTAAAAAGGTTTTAGAGTGAGAAAGGTAGTATAAGGTTAAATGAAAAATAAAACAAATAACTCTATGGCAAAAAGGAAAAACGGATTAAGTTTAGTTAAGGGACAATTGAGATTTTAAGGACCATTGTTATTAACTTATTTAAATGCTTAACGCACAGTGCCATTTGGAATATTAATTTGTCGTAACTAAAAGTGAGCGTTTTTTATTATTGTCACACAAACAAGTGTTACAGCGTGGGAGTGTTAGAAAGTGTATTAAATCGTAGCTTAAGATTATTAACAAAACAAAATTAAATTGCGCAAATTAGTGTATGTGTATAAAGTAAAATATAAAAAAGGACATAATATATACTATATATATTTGTAATTATATATTTATACAGTGCGTAACAAAAGTATGGGAAACATTTCGTTAAGAGGCCTAACATTTTTCCAAAACTTAGAAGGTGAAATGCTTTACAATCTAGGAGTTTAAATATTGTAATATAAAATGTATCTTTATACCATTAACCAGTTACTTCCATAATATTACATCCCTTTTTTAACTTTTAACAAAACAAAAAAGATTACCCTACCCCTATTCATAAAAGACTTTAAACTATATATGTATATATAAGGATGACTTAATTACAAAAAAATAATTGTTTTTAATCCACATCTTAAGGTTTTCAATATTTTTTAAGTAAATATTCTGTCCCAATTTTTGTTATGCACTATTTTAATCAATTTAACTTATAACTATTAATGTGTTTGTGTGCATCTGTCTACCTTATCAAATAACAATAATTAAAACTGTATACAATAGAAAATGTACCTTCATTACTATAATTAAATATGATTTTGTTGAAAACTGTATTTAAAAATAATTAAAAAGAAAAAAAAAATTAAAAATGTTTTTAATTCAATTTGCACTACAATTTAGCAAAATGGGTTTGAAAGTAAATCAAGGTACATTCCTTGCAAGCAAAGAAAAAGTAATACAATTTGTCCTTTTAAGCGATAAAAATACAATTCTACGAACTTGTAACAGATGTGTTTTTTATTTTTCTATTCTCCTTTAAAACAATGTCTACACTTGAGGTGGTTGCTTTACAACTGTGACGAGTCAGAATTGACAATTAGATTTCAATTTGATTTTTATTTAGTTGCAACAGCAGCACCTTGTTTGTCTTACATAATTTCCTTGCAGGATGCACATTTATTATGGGCGTCCTTTTTTTCTTTACTTTTTGTTTTTTTTTATCTAATGCACTATAAAGAACCCCTGCTAAAAGCTGATTATTAAAATAGAAAGACGGCCGATAGACGGACAAATAATTAAAACAATTTTCTTTTTCATTATAACAAATGAGACAACAGGGCTCAAGCCATCAAACAAGGTTAAACTAAGAAGACAATACTTATATACATACATATGTACATATGTATGTAAAAATAATTATAAAACAATTATGATGTCTGTTTCGCAAGGGTTATTGCAAACCTTAAAGGAAAAGTAAAAAAGTAATGGATGACTTCATTTAATATAAAAAAAGTGTTTTTTTTAGTCAACAAAAAATTTTAAATATATTTTCAACAGTTTTATATGCGTTTAAATGATTTCCGGGAGTGGGGCCTATATGAGAACTAGGACCAAGTATAAAACTATTTTTACTTTTTTAACCGATGTTTGTTTACGTGAAATTTGTTTGAAGTTATTTTGTTTCATGCTAATTTCTTAAAACATTCACTCATTGTATCTGAACAAAAATAAATTTTTTTTATATCCTTCACTACAGGTGACAAGGGTATATTTGGTCCAGAATCAGCAAAGATATAGGCGAAAAATCTATATGGACTAAAATTAATATCATAAAAAAACATTGTGAAGGGTTTATAAGATTTGGCACAGTCGAATATAGCGCTCTTACTTGTTTTATATTAAGTTTTAAAAAAAGACGTCAAACTCAATATAAAAAAATTTTTTGGACAAAATTTCTGTTTAGGTACAATAAGTAAATTTTCCTTTAGAGACGAAAAGCCTTATATGAATGCTAGGACCAATTTTGAATCGACATTACAAAAGTCTATCTGTATCAATAGAAACCTTCTAATAAGTTTTAAATATGATATAATGGACTTCTATCCAAGATTTTTTTTAAAAAATATACAAACAATTGTGACCTTTACTTTGATTACAAGGTTACCATCGGCAGACCGACAGACGGACGGACTTCACCTGTTTGACTCAGTTTATGGTTTTATCCATGCTATTTCCAATTAAATGACAACTGTAATTTATGATTTTCTTTAATATTTATAAAAACTTTTTTTTAGTTCTTTATAACTTATATTTTTTACAAATAAAATTTTTTAATGAATTTAAAATATTTTTAATTTTGGTATAAAAAAAAAACGTTTGATGAATTCTCTAATCTTTTTTTCGTTTCAATGAAAAGAAAAAATTGATCCTTTTGACAAAAAGCTTTGCAAAAAATTTGCATATTACACATGTATGAGCGTGCGAATGTGTCTATAAAGTAGATCATAAATAAAGAAAGGAATAATCACCCCTATTATGTATGTACATACATACATAGTTGCATAAGTTATTATGATGTGGTCGACGACGCAAAATAGTATTTGCGCAGTCGTTATTAAGAACAATTCGTTACTTGTTATTAATAACTTAAAAGTTTTCTAATGCGCGTTAAAGTCAATGCCGAGTTTCGTCTTAACTTTGATTGTCTCGGCAAGAAATAATGACTAAATCTAAACTAAAGGTTTCAAATGCAAAGTTAAAACAGGAAACTATCCCGGCTATCATGCGAAAAAATTGAGGCCAGATCCTACATAACTAGTAAACAACAAAACTTAACGG
Source organism: Paykullia maculata (assembly GCA_003055125.1). NCBI lineage: Eukaryota > Metazoa > Arthropoda > Insecta > Diptera > Rhinophoridae > Paykullia > Paykullia maculata. The sequence goes on along the minus strand of NDXZ01003447.1, from coordinate 4,521 downwards.
AAACTTGTTTTATATTAAAACAAATATTTTAAACGAATATCGTGACTGTCGGTTCATTATTGGTTTAAGCTCTTAAAATGAAAAGTATTTTTGCGAAAATCTCCGTCAATGCTCGACATATAATTTCTCTATTGTTTTTAATGATCTTGTGATGTTACAGGATTTTTACTTTTTTTTTATGCCTTTAGAGTTGCAGGTAGTTAAAGATAAATTAAGCTAAAGTGAGATTAAATTATTTTTCGTTGCTACAACTGTGGCAGTACCCCGCTTAATATTTGAAATATTGTTTTGTTGTAAATCACCTAACTGAGTCTTCTTTGAATACTTTTGATGGTTAACAACTATGAATCACTTGCGCGCTTGATCAAAAATGATTCGCGCTTACGCTTAAAAAATGATCTGTTACAACTACAATAACAAAACCTTTAGCAATCACATATATGTAAATAATACAAATAAACTTTTATATGAATCGAAAATGATTGAAAACTGACTAGAAAACGTTTTTAAGAGTAATCAAGAAGAGTCGCGGGTAGGGTATCATTTTCTTTCGACAAAAGTATCATTTATGATCAGAAAATGATTGTTTTAATCGCACAGAAGTGTCATAAAAGACTCGAATATGATGATAATTTCCATTAAATGCTGAGTGGGCCAGAGCGAAAACCGTTTAATAGTAGTGGTGGCAACAACGTGTTTTTATTACTTGGGTCCAACAAACAAATAAAAACAATAAGAATGACAACTTTAAATGCCTAAAACTTATGTTGAAAGTAAAGAGTAAGATGATATTTTCCTTTATCTTCTCAGTCAGTTTTAACTTAAATTATACTTGTAATAATCCAAAACTAATTATCTTTTCGTTAACATCCTAACTTCAGCGAAGGCCTAAGTATTTTGACTTTATGTTAATATTTCCGCATATCCAAGGTATGAGTGACGTGCTACCTACAAACATCTACATACATACTTAATCGCAGTTTGTGTGCAACCTGGTATTGATTTCCATTTACCAAAAAGAAAAAATCGTTATTTTGAGTGTTTTAATTTTTAAGTAATTTTTTCACCTTTTTTATTGCTGTTGTTGTCATGAATAATTTAGTTTTTTTGTTTCATCTTGATTTAATGCCCTTAACTCCAAAATCAAAAGGGACCCCAAAAATATAAAAAGAAGGCAGCCAAATCAAAATTGTAATTACAAAAGAAAGAAACCAACCGAAATAAAAAACATTTATTATTTAAAAAGCAGATGTTTCTTAAGTTTTAAAGAGAAAAAAAAGCAAAAAAAAAAATATTCCGCACACCATCCTTATAAGAAAAAAATTAAAAGAAAACACCAATAATATTGAATACAAGTTCCTTGTTTTGTTTTGTACATTTTAAAATTCAAACATGTTCCAAATGAAACAAAAACATTTTCGATTCCATTAAAGTGTACAGTCAACAGTTGTTTTTGCTGAACGCAAACAAACGCATCCATCCATCCATCCATCCAAAACTGAAACCATGATCTTGATCAACATGATCTTCTCTGTCACTAACACTCTGATAACTAAAACGTTTGTAGTGTTTGTGTGTGTTTATGTGTAAACAGGTTTTACACTAAATATACTGCTGAGCTGTGTGTGTTGGCGGCTTTCTTACGAGGGTTTTGCATGTAAAGGATCACAAGGATACGAACTTACGCTGATCATTGACAACGATAAGGTGGTTGTTTTTTTTTAAATATTGTTTTCTTGTTTTCATCTGTCTTTTGCTTTCAAAAGGACAGATGCTTTTATTTCATTGTTATTTCATTTAAAGAATATCTTACTATTCTTCTTCTTTTTGTTTTCTTGTTTTTTTTTTCTTATTCGAAATGAAATACCTTTAATGTGCATTGGGATGTCGAAGCACATACGCACTTAGGACATGACTATTTTACCATAAAGGATATTATTTTTGAAAATCATTTTTTTACATAAGGATAGAAAACATTTTTGTAGATTCGTAGTTACTAGAAAATGACAGCATCCTGCTGGAGCAGCATACATTTTTAATACAGCAGAGGTATTTTGAAATACTTATGTAATTATAATGCATATAATGAAGAGAATAAAAACAAACAGAAAACACATGATGTTAAGAGCATCTGCTGATAACGGGTGAAAGAAATAACGAGATATACACATGTAGATATCTATATGTGTTAATACAGTACCGTTCAATTAAATATCAAGTAGTTTGATTCTATATTTCAAAAAATATATTCGATTTGTTTTATTAATGTTTTAAGCTACATATTTTCATTTTATTAAGGTAATTTTTACCAATTTAAATGCTTTTTTATATTAATGTTTTTTTTGTTACATAAACAAAGTAAACATATGTTTTTGTCAGTAGCACCTCTAAATGCTTATAACTCCTTAAGTAAAATTTTTTTAATAACATACTGTGCACATCTATCGGAAAATACATACATATAATCGGTTGACAAGCAGAGCCGAAAAAAATAAACCAATCTGAACTATATACTGATTATCAGTTTCCTCTTTTCTATAAGAAGTATACGGCTTCATATCTGTATTTTGGACATACATACATGTTGCATATAAATGTCAGTAAAAAACAGCAAAGACCACCTATTAACGGCTGATATATAAGCACAAGATCATGATTAGGTCTGTTTTTTTTGTTTGCATTTTACGTTAAAATCAATTTTGTTCAGTGTAGCAAATACGCTGGAAAAAAAGAAAATGATTGTCGTTGTGTGTGTATGAGTATAAAGCAACAACAAAATAATTGGTTGTCGTTATGTGTGCAAGTTTTGCAAGTGCATTTAAGAAGGATATATGAGTTTCGAACTTGTTTTAAATAAATTCTTTATATTATTCATTCATTATCACTAAAAAACAAAAATTTAATTTCTTAGAAATTTTAAAATTGAACTCAAGCCAGAATAAAATTAAAAATAATTGTCTTAAAACAAATATAAGTTCGTAAAAAAAAACATTTGTAAATAAAAATCTTTATATTTTTTTTCTTTTTAGAAAAAGTTTGTTGCAAAATTCTTGTCTCAAAATTTACAAATATTCAGAGATATTTTTTAATGCATTTTTATTATATATTATTATTTTTTTTTCGAATAAGACTATTTATTTTCTTAAACCCTTTGTTTTTGGTTTAATTTATTATATGCGTTTTACAGATAAGATCTGTTAAGGAAATGGGGAAATACTGAGTAAAAGCTGGTATATTATTGTATCATCATCCATCATGTTAGGTGACACAAATGTGTAACCTATCGTATCGAAAAGGCTAAGAACCTCATAATAAAACACATCTTTTAACACTTAAAAAACTCAATTTTATTTTGAAAAAAAAAAAAAAATTTCATAAAAGAATCTTTTAAAACATCAAACAAACTCATTTGTGACATTTTTAACTTGTTTACAAATAATTATTTATAATTTTTTTTAAATCATTACAGCTGCCTTAAAATACTTAACCAAAGACTTAACACATGTTCAAACATCTGTTTGTGCATGACAATTCATCAATTTTCAAAAACTCAAACAAATAGAGAAAAAATTAAACATATTTTTTCTTTACAACGAAATAACACATTAAAATAAAATAACAGTCAGGTTCTTAAAACAAATAATCCTCGATTGTTCAATGTAATTTTCTTTAATTCAAAATTTTCAAAATCAAAACAAAATGAATAAATAAATTTATTTTTTTTTTAAATTTTTTTATTAATTACAGGTGATCAATTTCTAGAATATTTTCTTTTTGTTTCAATCTTTAAATAAATTCTTTTTAGAAAAATTTCCTTCAAATATTTTGTCACTATTTTGTCCTTTTTTCCTTTGAATAAAAAAAACAACAAAACTTTGTATCTAAAAAAAAACAAACAAAAATATCCTTAGAAATCACAATTTATCTTAAAAACAATAACAAATAAATAAATAAAAATGTTGGTAAAGTTAATATCTCAAAGAAAAACAAATAAAAATGTCCTGGTGCATAATACTTGACTTGCTTACAAATATTTATCAGCTGTCCCAATACATACTTGTTTGTACATCTGTACACGACAATTTATCAATTTTCAAAGTTTTATTGGTTAAAAAAAAAAAACGAATAAACAAAAATACATTTATTTACTCAACGAAAAACACGTTAAAAAATAATGGTCACATTTTGATAACAAATACTCCTCTATTAATCAATATACTTATGTTTAAATTAATAAGAATCAACTAAATAAACAGTTTAATAGACCAAACAAATTTGTAGTTTTGAATTTTTTTTTAATTAGGCAAAAATAAAATAGTTCAGTTTGTTTTTCTCCTTTGTTTGTTAGCCAATGTTGACCAAAAAATATATCATTTTAAAGGTATTTACTTACAGTTGTGCACAATATGTATTTTTTTGAGTTAAAAGCGTCGATACATTTTTCTTACCCATTTTCTAATACAAAACACGAATTTACAAAGCAACGTTTTTAAGATTCTAAATTTCTAAATTTAAATTTAA
>NDXZ01003445.1:0-22374 GCA_003055125.1 Paykullia maculata | reverse complement strand
GGTATAGCCGAATATAACGCTCTTACTAGTTTATTATTATTTTTTTTCATTTCAAACTTGTCTACACAATGTTTCGTGTTGACTTTTTTCAACATTTCACTTGTTGGCCAAAATCTTGCATTTAATTAACATTAAATTTTCTTCCTTTTTTATTTATTTTCTTGTACTTTTTGTTCGTCGTGTTTTATATTGTAACAAATGTCAGGCAATTAGTTAGTTTATAACATTCAAGGATATCTTTTAATGTGGAACAACAAAACCACTTAGTAAATGTGTTCCTGCATTTACTTAAATAACACTCACACACATTTTAAAATTAGTGTAATATCCTTGATACGAATATAGTTACATACATAAGTATGTGTTTGTATGTGCATTTATACATTTATTAGTTTCACTTCTGTACTTCTGTGTATTTTTGATAGAGAGAAAAAGAGAGAGAGAGGGAGATAGAGAAGTTTGTAAAGAGGACAAAATAAATTGTTTTCAATTACGTTTTCTTCATTTAAATAATTTGAAATTACGCTATAACTGTAGAAAATTCGCGTAATTTATTCATTGTTACAAGGTCTTTAAATAAGATTAACATATTTAAATATCGCCCCTGGGTAAGACTTACAAAAGGTATATAAATTAAAATCGGATTACCTTTTTATTAAAAGACTAGAGACTTCTGTTTAGCATAAGAACATATATTGAGGCTAAAATTTCTTAAGCATTATAAAGTGATACAGTTCAACTATATTATGCCATTGTATATCGCAAAGTTAAGGGCAATATTTTATACTCAGACTAAAGTCTAAACTACTTAAATCGATCATCCAAAAGCAACCTGTATATCTTCCAACCAACCTCAGCAACTTTAAAAAATCTACTTAAAATTCTCCCTAGTCTTTTTTAAATGTCTTTTCCTTTTATCTTTATTTCTTCTTTAATTACTACTGATAATTATTGGATTTTACGTTAATTAGTTTCTGAACAAGGCATCGCTTGTTAAAATAATAAAATGTAAAAAATATACAAAAAAACTTTATTACTTTATGTCATAATGAATTTTTTCTTTATAAGAGCACACGGCTTATCCTGCAGAAAAATTAAAGTTAAAAGTCATGGCAGGAAAAAATGGTGGAAAATTTTAATGACAAATTTCCAATCAAAAACAAGTAAGAGCGCTATATTCGGCTGTGTCAAATCTTTATACCCTTAACTACGGGTATTTATAAAAGTACGCCTGTATTTACATGTCCGAAAAGTATGTAAAGTCTTAGAAAACTTGATTTTTTTATGATATTAACTTTAGTCCATATAGGTCCAATGTCTTACACCTAAATTATAATAATTTTTTTGCTTATATCTCGAAAAAAAAATTTTTTTTAATTCCCCAAAAGGCATCTCCTACACACAAATATAATATTTTTTGTGTTAAAAAAAATGTTTTTTGCTTATATCTTGAAAAAATATTTTTGCTTATATCTCGAAATTTTTTTTTCTTTTGAAATTCCCCAAAAGGCATGTCCTACACACAAATATAATAATTTTTGTGTAAAAAAAAAATTTATTACCTGTGGTGAAGGGTATAAAAATATTCATTTGCGTACAAAAAAATTTAATATAATTTTTTTAATTATTATGATGTTGCTGTTATAGTTATTTTTAGTTACCTGCAATGAGTGTATGAAGTAAACCCGAAGAAGAGCAAAAGCAGCAGCATGTTTGTTATAAAGTACGTGAACAAAATTATTTGACTTTGCAAAACATGCGTGTAATACGTTTGTAAACAAAAAAAGAAGAAGAAGACCCACGCAAACATACACAAACGACAAACTTAAGAAAAACATAAACCATAAAATAAACGAACAAAAATGGAAACATTTTACACTCAAACAAAAATAAAAAAAATTTCGAAAATTCGAAAACTTTTATAAAATAAAAAAAACATTTTTCTTGTTAAAGCTTACAGTGTTAATTTAGAAATTTTATATAAATTTTTATTTAGACAAATCAACATTTGAGAATTTTTTTAATTGTAATGTTAATTTTAACTTGATTTCGTGTTAACTTGTAACTACATTTTAAGTTAACTTACACACACATGCACACACACAAATAACTTCTCTGTGCAGGAGACAAAGTAAATACGTCAAGAAAAAAATAAAGTTGACAAAATTTAAACAAGAAAGAACTACAAAAATTCAAAAACATTTCACAAAATAATAGCACTTGACAACGACACCTACAACAAACTGACGACACAGCTAGAAAAAAAACTGTACAGCAATGTAAAAAACTAATGACAAAACTTATCCTACTCTGATGCTGCTGCACTAAGCAGCGCTCATTTAACAATTTCTTACACACGATTTTCAAGATACCAGAGCTCTTAGTGTTTAAGAAAACTGTTAAGGAAAGAAAAACTAAAAACTATTTTCGTTAAAATGCTGGTGTCATTGCAAAAGTACAGCAAATGAGTGGAGTAACAAGAGTTAAATAAATTATGTATGAACAATTTTTATAAAAAGAAGCAGCAACAAAAAATTGGATAAAAAAAAACTTTGCAATTAACAAAAGTCATGGTAGTAAAGACACGACAGTAGAGATTAAAAAAAGAAGAAAAATTACGGCAGGAAGAAAAAATATTTAATATAAAAAGAAACGAATAGTATTTGAATGTCGTAGATAAATTAGTGATTTAGTAATATATATTTACATATGTATGTACGTATGTATATATGTCTTATATAATTACTACATATGTATGAACAAATACTTGTTATAAATTGCATAGCTTAGAGTATACTTATCTGTACTTATCTGATGTAAGTCTAAAGTCTAGTTTATATCATAGACCATAGTCTATGTTATTGAAGTCTTAATTGATATTTTTTGTATTGTTTGTCAAATGCATGTTTTCTTCTAATTATACTTTTAAACAAAATTCTAAAAGGAATTATAGTATAGTTTTTCAATTTGTAATATTTAATATTAAAACCAATTATAAACTATAAATTCCTGAAGATGCCACACAACGGAGTGGCGAAATATTGAATATATAAATATAATATAAATAAAAACGATAATTTTATATTAATAATGGACCTTAGGCTTGAGTAAATAACTTGTGAAAAGAACATCAAAAAGGTCAAAAAACTAGAAAAATATAAAGAATATAATATTTTATGCACATTAGACACATTGGCCCTTCACAGACGAGAACAATTAAGTCGAACAAAATTAGCTTATTGGCAAGAGAGGCGAAGAGAAAAGTACTTTTTTGGCGTAATTTTTCAATCAGCTACAACCCGCTATTGCCAGCGCAAAACCAATACATGCACTAGAAATGAGCACGGTTTAATACAAAAGAAGGTAATACAGAAAAAGCTGTGTATATGTATACATATTATGCCGGTTAATATTCATCTCGTGGCTGCTTGAAAAGAACAAAAATTGTTGGACTAACTATTATTCTGGTATGTGAACAGACTTAATTTTTCTCCCGAAAATGTTAAAAGGCAACAGTCAAATATTACCACTCATGAGTCTAGTCATATTTTAATTTGAAGGACACTTTTGTATAATCAATTTGCAATACTGCATTTAAGTCTTGCAACACTGCTTTTCACTTCTCTTATCTCTCTTCTCTTTGATTTGCACTGACATGTTTTTCACTTATAAAGATAGAAATTAGCGGCCATTTTTCTTCTGAAACCATTGTTGCCAGAAAAAATAAAGAGGTATATGCTAAATTTCTTTTAAAACCTGCTTTAAAAATGCTATCTAGTATTATAGATCTGGTATTAAATATTCTTACTTAGTAAGGTTGTCTGGAATTTAAAATTCATTTTTTACAATAACGTCGTGACCTGCCTAAAATTCGAGCTCAAACTGCAGTTCTTCAAAAAAAATTTAGCTTCAGCAAAGAAAAATATGAAAATAAAATTTCTTAAATATCAGCAGAACTAGAAAACTAGAATCTAACAAACGCGCCTTTTTTTATATAAGGTAAAAATTTTGTCAGTCACAAGAATAATATTTAACATAAAAAATAAATAATTAATTTCAAACTTAATCATTATTACCATTGTTTTTTAAAAAACCATAAAACTTTGCAACACTATCACTACCACTGGCGTTGTTCGAAATGCATTTACATATAAAAACATTTATTATTGCTTGGACTGAAATAAATTTCCTGTCATTATTTTCTTCATGAGTTTTATTTGCTTTTTTTTAATTTTTTTTTCATAATAATTTTTAACCCTTCGTTCCTACTGTCTCAGCCGCAGAACACGAATTTATGAAGGCTTTATAAATGAGACTTTTTGATAACAATTTTTCTCAAAAAAATATTATTTTGTGATAAGAAGTCACAAAGTTTTTATTTTTCTTATATTTTAACACGACTTGCATTTTAAAAAAAAATAAAATTTTTAATTATTTATTTTACAAAAAAAACTGCAAGAACTCGACCATTGCACTACAAATACTAATTTTGGTAATAAGGTTTTATCATTTGGAATTACTGCTTAATAGCGTAACTAAATAATAAAGAACAAATCATACAAACGCCACATGCCGCTAACATATATCCGCCCTTAGCAAAAACCCTTTTATAAGTTTGTCAGTGTGTGTGTAATACCAAGTAGTATTTATCTGAGACTGTATACATACATATATATGAGGGATTCACAAGCAACTTATGTTATCATATTGTCTTATGTGTCTTATGTGCTAAAAATTTAAAATGGTTTAAGTTCTTTGTTATTGCTTTTTCCATTTGGCTAAGGATAGTTTACGACAGCACAATAAACATAGCAGTCATATTATTTTAGGACACTTTTAGTATGAAAAGTAACTTAAGCCATTTAAAATTTTTAGGACATATGACATACGAGTGGCTTGTGAATCCCTCAATAGTATATATGAATATTCTTGGTTCTTGTGACTTCTTGAGTCCATATTTCTGTGGAAAACATGCTTAACTATTTAATTGAATATGTTCAAATCCACTTGATCATAAAATAAAATAAACTTGTAACAGGATATGTGCTGTTTTGGAAGCACTTTGTAATACGTGGGGGGTATTTCAGATTCGGAACATAGCATTTTTACTTGTTTTATTATTATTTCTGTCACATTCGTTCACATTATTTTCTTCCATTTTTTTTTCCTTTTTCAGTATAAAGTAACACATTTTTGTCATCCCATTTGACACCATTAAAGATTCATAAAGCGATGACGAAATATTTACACACACATTTATACTCACAAGCAAAGTGCAATATGATTTAAAAAGAAGAAGATGGTTTTAAGTAAGACATACTTCTGAAAATGTCTGCGTAAGAGTATATATATATTTATTCCTTTTACTTCTATAAGGAGCATAGGGCCGAAAGTCTGCGTAAGGGTGGTGTAGTTGATTTGAAAAATCTCTGTCACATAAAATTTGCAAAACTATTTTAACTTTCTAGGGAAAAATGAAAAAATTCCTATAAAATATCAACCTTTAAGGGGTGATAGAATGAAGACATTTTCTTAACTGCAAAAAAAAGTTTACAAATAAATCTTCGATAATTTTTAAGAAAATTTTAATAGAATAATTATTTTGTGTAGAAAATTTTATATATTTTGTTTGATATAAGGACTCATTTTCTTACTTATGAAAGTTGTTCATAAATTTTAGGACGTATTTAAGAGTTGTGATAAAGTTTACCTCTTTAGAAAAATTAATTTTATTAGACCAACAGTAATACGATATAATGGATTATAGTCAACCATTATATCGTTTTATGTTTTTTTTATAAATATTCTAGGTCATAATGTCGAGAATAAATATAGTAAAAGTTTGTAATATCAAATATAGTCTTGTTTAAAATGTCCTCTCATTGTCTCTTTAGGATTTTTTAAGTTTTGAGAGTCCGGAATTCCAGTTCTCTGGATTCTATAGATAAATACCGAAGCCCGTGGTTTCCTTAAGCCAGCGCTATTAGCATCACTAGTTCAGCAAAAAAAAACGTATAGTAATTTATAGATACAAAAGACTTTTTGATTCCGTTGTTTTCAAGCTTACTGTTTATAAAGTTAAACGTGTGAGTGAATGGCTAATTGTTTGACCTGCAGAAGACACCTGTAAAAAATCGACTTACAAATTGCTTAAATCAACAGACACTCAGCCATTTAAATATTTTTGTAGCTCTTTTTACGTTCTACGTCCATTCTTACTATTATTTAACTTTTGTAATTTTAAATTTGTTTCCTTTTATCCTTTTTCTCCACCCTTTAGCAAGATACTAACTGATTCATTTGTTCCTGTTCATTTATCTGCTTTCATAATTATTGCCTCGTTCCAAAAATATTTACATACGCCTTCCGGCACTTACCCTTGACGTTTTTATTTCGACATTTGTCTTCAGTTTCTTTGCTTCTGTTTTAATTTAGATTCTTTTCGCTTCACTTCTGTAACTTTGTTTGTTTCTTTTTTTTCTGAACACATTGTTGCTTTCGAACTTTTTTAATTTTCCTTTATGCTCTTATTTTACCTCTCATTCTTATTTGATATAAGTCAATACCAGTTGACTTTTCGTTACAAATAGCCTGAAAAACTCTATACTGTAATTAACAAAAAAAAAATAATAAAGAGAAAAAGTTTAAAAAATACGTGCGTTTTTCAGAACAAAAACTTAAATAACAATTTCTGTTAATTGAAATTCTTGAATATTAAAATAACAAAAAATATAAGGAAAATAGAACATTAAATAATTGATGCAATCAATTAAATTGTACAAAAGGAAATACTTGCAGACATTTTCCTAAAATGAAAAATGAGAAATAAAATATACCGTATATGGCTACGTCATATTTTAAGCTCTGGCAACTTCAATATATCGTATTACCAGTTTTAGTCTTTTAATGCGGTGCTGCCAGCTGTTTTGGTGGCAATTGACTGCTAAAATAAACTATGATGTAAAAAGCAACACTACTTTAATGATCGAGTATTTATTGTTGGATCTATGGCAACCTTTTCTACTATATGCCTTTAACTTTAAACTGTTAAAGGCAGCACATCAAAAAAACAATTTTTTAACAATTTTCCACAAAGGGAAAATCGAAATTTTCTTAACCAGGTTTTATATAAAGTTTTTAAAAGATTTTTGACTCGTTTTCAGAACAAGCAATACAAATAAATTTTCCTTAGCAGCATTATTTAAATTTGCGTTTCTCCTAAAATTTTACACTTGTTTTAAAAAAAATGTTCTTTTGGTTTTTTTTATTTTGTCTTTTTAAATTTCTTTAAAATGAAAAATATTTTTTTTTTAGTTTGCTATAAAATGAAATTCTTTTCTTTTTTTTGGAAAATAGTGCAATTTTCTTGTTAAAACATTGTCAAAAAAAAGCATACAACAACAATTGCAGCAATAATTAAAAAAGTGGCATAATTATTCAAATCTTTACAAAATAACATATTTCTCCTGTTTTCTAAATTAGAAAAAATGTACAAATCTATATACATACATATATATATATATATATATAAATGAAATGGTCGATGTATGTGATCGCATCACTTGAGAACGGCTAGATTGATTTGCTTTGATCGGTTTTTGTTTGGTTCGTAATTTTCAGGAAAAATTTGTATGAAAAAAAATAAGGGGCGTGGCACCTCCCACACATTTTAAATACATTTTATGATATGTAAAGAGCACTGTTAAATCTATCATCTTAAAATTTTGTAGAACTCTATCTTACACCATTTCGCCTCTTCGAGCAAAAAATTGTTAGGATAGGGTAGGGGGGTGTGGTACCGCCCATACAACTCAAATGGATTTTACACCATATTAAGACATATTTTTATACGACTAACTCTTATACAACTTTACTTTTACGAGCCAAAAATTATAAGAATCGAACCAGTGGGTGTGATACCGCCAAAACAACTCAAATACATTTTATACAAGAAATATATAATTTATGACATTTAAAAAACTATAATAGCTGCCATCTTCAACTTAGCGTAACTCTCTTTAATATCTATAGGCTTATTTAAGCAAAAGCCTACAAAACCATATAAAGGGCAATTACTTTAGAAGTATTGAGATCTCTTTTGTATCAAACCTTTTTGCTATTACCTACAATAAAACTTTTCTTATTTAAGCAAAAATTGCCTTGAGCAGGGGGTGTGACACCGCCCATGAAGAGAAAATACATAAATAGAGATATTTTAGAGTCGGATACTTTGCAACTTATGTACGAATTCGATAAAAAGATTACTTTTTTAAAAAAATTATATAAAAATTGCCTCCTATTCGCTTCTCATTTTTCCCATGTAATCTTGGCTTATAACTATCAAAAGCTCTCGATTCTTCAGGGGCAATCTTTAAAAGTGTGTAGGCTAAACCTAGAGTTTTAGTATTTTTCCCACGGACAGTGGTACGTAGCGTGTTCGAGAGTCGGTAAACTATTAGTTCTTTTCGTTTTCTGCCCTGATAAAACATCAGAAACTATTGCTTACCATCAAGCTTTACGTTGAATACACCAAATAAATTCACATGCACATTAAAGGATAATCCAAATGAAGACCAATATTTTTTTTGTAGCAGTTAAAAGCTTAATGTTCGACACTTATAAAGTCGTTGTAATGATCTCTTCATGGAAAAATATTGTTTTTTTTTTTTGTTAAATTAATAATTGTAGCAATTATTATACTATGTTTAATATTAAATTTCAAACTAATTTTAAGCAATAAATTGAAGAAAAATACATATATGTTAGTTTTTTCTGTGTACTGAAATTGTTGTTTTTTAATTAAAATACTTAAATATAGATTAACATATATTTTTTCGCAAAACGCATTTCTAATTTTTTTCATTAGTAAATAACTTCCGTGCAAAGCCGGGGCTCTCAGCTAGTATTAAATAAATGCAACATCAAAAAAGTAAAAAAACAACAAAATAAATAAAACAAAGCAAAAACACATCATTTAAACGAAATAATAGCAACTGCAAAAGAACACACACACAAAGCAAGAAAGAATTATGCCTAACAGTTCAAAAAAAAAAGTGAGAGTCATTTTTTAAATTATTATTTTTGATATATGAAAATTGTTGACATTAAATAAATATCAAGAAAAAATATCAGCCCATTATGCGGACCAGTGAACGGTTTGAATGCTCTATTTTGTGCTTATGAATACATTCTCAAAAAATATGCCTTTTGTTCACATGTACATGAATTCAGTAAAGCAATGTATAACACTATTCAAAAAAAGAGAGTGTAACGAATAAACATGCATGCATTGCTTGCCTTTTTCAAAAGTAAACTTACATTCCCAAAGACAACGAATACTTAACGAATGATATGAAATGTTTGTTGAATACATTTATGTATATATATGTATGTTATAAATATGTATATAACTTCTAAACTACTCATCAGATCTCTTTGAAACTAAGAGCATCGATAGAGAAAGAGCTATGCTTCCAATACTGTCTTCAAAAATATAAAATTTGACCACAGGCGGTGAATTTTTACAAGCAATACACACAAAAGGCAACGAATACTGAGCGAATGGTGTGAATGTTTTTAGTTGTTTTCATATGGCAACATGTTATTTTATTGCTTGATATGTAAAGGCAATACAAAAATAAATTGTACAAAAGGCAATCAACAAAAAAAAATGAATATATACATAGCACTTCATATTTATTTTATTGTCGATTAAAGGCAATGCAAAAGCAATGAATTTGTGAATAGACAACAAATGTGAATAGTTTCAATCAGTTCTCTGATGTGGACGAAAGTTTAGTCTATAGAGCGGATTGTAGTCAGGGGAATAATTTTAATGTTGTAAAAATAATTCAAGATTTTAACAAAAAAAAGTTTTCAATGATGAAATCTGATAAATTATATAATTTCGCTAGATTTTTTTAAAAGTTCTGTGTCGGTTAAGTTATAACGCAGTTTACAAAAAACAATTTGTTTCTTATTTTCTTTTTTTTCTGAACTGAAATTTTAAAATTCATTGAATTTTACGAATTTTAATAAGAATGAACCTACAATATAATCTGTATTTTAAACTCCAAAGAGTATTTTTGTTTTTTGTTAATTTTTTTGAATTTTTTAAACCTTTAAAAAAACATAATAGAAAATTAAGTGAATTAAATTAAATTTTATACACGCAAATTAAAAAAAATGTTTTTATAAACAATCTTAAGGCTTAAATAATTTAAATAACCTGTAATTACCATAAATACCTTAAAAAGTTCTAAATCCAGCGACCATTTTCAGAACTACAGGAAAACTAAGTACTTCAATAATCATCACTGTCAATAACAACTACGTTCAACACCCACTGATTGTTGTTGAACAAGTGTTGTAGTTGTAAATGCCAGGAAGAAGAAAAAAAGAAAAGGAAAAGTATAAAACACAAGACGTTGAAGATGTAGAAGAAAGTGTTTTTGTTAAATATTTTTGAAATAGTTTAGTTTACAAAACTCAGAAAATGAACATAAAATATTAAAATATATTTTAATACATACATAACCATACACAAACACATCACCAACATCGTACATACATACTCTTTCATAAAGAAAAACAAATTAAAAATAAACTAAACTATGCCAAGATGAAGTACTTTACTCAAGGATGATGTGCAAATAAACATCGTGTTTTTTTTTAAATATATAGCAACAACAAAAACAACAAAATGCAACAAATTGTTATATAAAAGACAGTGAATGAATGCAATAAACAAATAATAACAATATTGAACAGTTATATCAAGTTTAGTCAAAATGAGAGAGTAAGTTAGAAAGTACAAATGTGTAGTATGAGAAGCATTATCTTATTGAAAAATTTTTAAAAGATGCCAAAAACATATAAAATAATTTTTGTATCTCTTTTAAAAGTTATTTTTTTTTCAATTAAATATTAGACTAGATATTTAATTTTATAAATAAAAGAAAAAAAAATTATTTCGACAATCATTAATACAAAAAATAATACCAAATCCTACCCTACTTCAGGTCTCTTAAGATTATACAAGAAATTAACATTTTTTTAGGGGATCATATCACTACTTTGATGTTAATTTAATTTTCTTCAGTTTCAGTAAAAATTTTTTTTGTTTACTATTTTGGAAAGATTGAAATTAGGCATGAAATGTCAGGTCCATGCGTTGTGGCGTGCGTCACGGAATATACGGCTTTTTTATATTGTGAGTAGAATAAACTTTTTTTTTAAGTTTTCTATAATTTTTAGTCAAGTTCATATTCTGCTTTTAAGAAACTAAAAAATCAAAATTTTCACAATAAAAAAAATATTACCATATTAACTTCTGTAGCGTGCGTAACGATTTGAGTTCTAGCAAAAATTGCATTAAAGAGTTAAAAAAAACACTAAGGTATACAAAAATACATTCATTCATTTCTACTGGAAGCTCTTCCTATGTTCCCATCTAACTTTGGCAACTTTTTTAAAAAAAAAGTGTGTTGTGACGAAGCCAACGAAGTTTGTATGACGAAGTAATAAAAACATGCATCTTCTTATTTTTTAATAATTTGAAAACTAGTAGAGACACCATTCTGAAAATATCTGGGTACTTAGACCATATTAATAGCTTTTTGTATAAAAGTTATACAAAAATTTTGAAATATTTTTTTTAGATAATTTAAAAAAAAAATTTTTTTTAATTATTTATTTACATTTTTTAGTTAAATTTATTAACCCTTGACATCTTGCCAACTGTAATCAAAAATAATTTTTTTTAAATCTTAAACACAACAAAAGTCATGACCTTTTAAATGAAGGCTCCACAGCAATATTTTTTAAAAATTCAAAGCTATAGGGTTGCCATTGCTTATCAAAATTAAAAAAATTTAACCGTTTACTACATACATTCACAAAATTTTATCAAAATCGGTAACCATCTGGCAAAAATAACATGGAATTACTCTAGTGGAAATAAGGTGACGCGCGTCACGTAGCGTGCGTCACTATGGGTTCAAATTTCTCCTATATTTATCTTTCTTAAAAGATTTAGGTTTTTTGTGCTTTATTATGCAAAATTCGCTAAAAATTACAAACAATACTCCAACTTTAAAGTTACTTCCACTTTTTGTGACGTGCGTCACGAAACTTTGTGATCAATTATTTCACAACAAATACCTGCTACAAAACTATGTTTTATGCCATTCGAAAGTACAAATAAAATCCTACTAAACATTACGTAAAAGTTAAAGGTATCTCTTTTGAAAGACCAAACAATTTTTATATTTTAATCTAAAAACGTGTACGAATGTAGCGTGCGTTACGCAGGATTAGCCCATATAATATGTCTTTATTAGCTTCGCCTGTATTTATGTGCAAATGCCTGATTTTATAGATGTTTGCATACATACACACATGTATGTACATATATATGGTAAGTAATTCTTACCAATATCAAGATGTCCAATTAGACTTAAACTTTGCTAACACATTTCACTCCCCCGATAGAGCCTTCTACTGATTTTAACATTTTATAAAAGAGAATCATTTGAAAATTTATTTTATTTTATAAAACAAGCAAGGAATACATCAAGTTTTTTTTTCTTAATATTCAAAAATGTTTTTAAGTTTTTATTTTTCAGCCAAATAGCTATATACTTGGTAACTAACAAAAGTTTTTACAAAAAACTTAATAAATTCATATACTAATATATCTTGCCAGGAACAACGTTAATGAGAAATTTATTTTCATAACTTTCTCACCAGCCCGATTAGGTCAAGGCAAATTTACCAAATTCATATTAATGAAAAATCACCATTATTTTCGTTATATTTTATTATAAATAACTGTAAAAATGCATAAATCGAACAGCCACAAACTGCAATAATCACAACTGCATTAATGGAAAATGTCATTTGTTTGCATTAAAAAATGTATTTTTTTACACATGACATGTAACTTTTTTTTTATTAAAAATACAATTCTCGTAATGACTGCATGAATAATATCCGTTTAAATGTATTATGTGCAACATGTTGACTGCTATTTTATAAATGGCCAAGCAATTAACATCAACTAAAGCTGCTACTGCCGCTGCTAAATTAAACATGTGGCAATTTGCCAATTGGCTGTCTTTACTATAACACATGATTAAAAGATTTTTTTTATTTTTTCTCTTTCTCTCTCTCTTTGGATCACCAACTTAAATTTCTTTTCTTCGTTTTGTAAAAAGAGTACACACACAAGCACATCCAATTCAAACACAGTAGACAGGATTAAAGTAAATAAAATACTCAAGAGCACTTGATGCATGTGTAAGAAGAAAATTGAAGCAGAGTCGAGTGGCATCGACCAAATTAAAAATGTGATTACAAAGAAACTTTATAGTTTCTTGAAAAATATGCTCCATTTATTTTTTAATATGGTTTTGGCAATATTTTTATCCAACACAAAAACCACAAAATTTTCACATACATATGTACTTGCAGATGGACAGACTAACCGAAAAGTCGTTAAAAAAAAAGACAACAAATTTAATTAAAGTAATACAAATGTCAGCTATTTTGTTAATCACTCTCTTAAAAATATAGTTTAATATAAAATTAAGAAAACCCTTAAAAATATCTTAAAGAAAATTTAACAGAAAAATCTATAATCTCCTCGTATATTTATGTACTTTATCGCTGATATGCCCCTTGTAAGATCACAACCAATTTATTTAAAGAATCTGGAACAAATCCTTTATTGCAACTATATGCATTTACCCAGAAAAATTTGGTAATGATTCGCTCTTACTCAACAACAGACTTATTAATGAGTATTAAATACCGTCTGCATTACTTAGAAGAAGTTTGCTAATAACAAGATTATATTGCGAAACGTAATAACTTATTCATGAGATATCTCAAAAGAAATAAATGCTGCATACACTTTGGCTTAGTTAATTAGTTATTATAATTCTCATTTGGGTTAACATACATAAGTATAAGTTATTAGTTTTTCGACGTATGTTTATGAGTTTCATGACGTTTTTTAAATCGACTATAAAGGTTGTTTTTAAGTGTTTCTGTAACACGTAACGTAAAGAAGTAACAAACCTCATTGTTGTTATTGATAACACAAGGCAACAAAATTGAAAAAATTTTAAAGGCTTTTCAAGCCACTTTGCAATTTTGATGTATTGTGGTTGCAGTAGTACAAATATGCTCCAAATTTTAAATTCTAGAAAATTGGTATTGAAAACTGGCAAGACTTATCAACAACCGGTTGAGATATAAGCAAAAAAAGACGACTGACTAAAATTTTGTGAAAATGAACGATTTCACTTAATTGTGAATAAATTCGAAAATAGTCAATCGATTTTTATGACCAACATCTCATTTTGTTGCTATTACATGTGGCTTTACGACAAAGTAATAAATCTGTACAATTTTTGCCGTTTTCGATTTATTTTTATTTTTTTAAAACAAAAAAATTTGCTATTTTCACGTAAAAAATTAATTTTTTGCTTTAATTTTTTATTATAACTCCGAAACTACTGAGCCGATTGAATCACAATATATGAATGAATTAAAGGCTATGTAAAAATAACCTTTTCCTAAGTTTATTTTAATAATATCGGACTAACCTTTTTTAAGTTATCATTAATTATATGGAGAAACGTCTAAAAAAATCTTGAATTTTACTTACAAATTTAAAAAAAAAACTTTTCCATAGAATTGAAAAATTTGACCATTTTTGTACTAATTTAGCCATGATGCATCAAATCTATATAGAAGTTATTTAAACCTTTTTTTGCTGTTAACCTGTGTAATGAGTTCTGTAAGCCAATACAATCAATTGTATATTTTATTCCTAAAGGGCTGCTTTATATGTGACCCGGCCTATATTTCCACTTTTTTTTTTGGTTTCGACAGTTTTTGAGACGCTCTTTCACGTGGTGAAAACTAGAAAGTCCTAACTTGCTTAGAAATGTACTAAAAATGTAGAGAAAGAAGAGCACAAATGAAAGAAAAACAGATTTGTTTATCTTTAACAGCTGTTTCTCGCAATTTCTTTTTTGTCACCTTTTCATAGGCCGGGTCACATATGTTGATAGTAAATAGTTACTTAATGACATTAAAGTAATGACAAAATCCCTATTTGCAAGGGAGGGTGGTAATGACTTATTTAAGTCCCCATTTGTAAGCGGGCGGCAAAAGTACTTGCCTCCAATGACATCGCCGTGTTAAAGTAATGGGTTAAAATGCCAAAAGGTAAGTTGTACAACTACTGTATTTTTATCATTTTAACTTATTACAAAGCAATGCAAGTTTTTGCTGGGTATGTATCAATTTACATGTGTGTGTGTTTATGTATGAAACCTTGTGATTGTATATGTTTTTTGGTGCATATGACCAAAAATGTCTCTCTACCTTTTATTTCTGGCTCATTACTTGCATGTGTTAGCAAGTATTTACTAGTTGGTTATATGTAAGTTTATGTGAGTTTATGTTGGCATAAGTATGTCTGTGCATCTAAATACATTGACATGCTGCATAATCAACTGCAAGACCTAATGAAGCACTTTGTGGCCTAAACATAACCCTCATCAATACAGGCCAAACAAAATAAACGTCTGTAAATGAAAAAGCCTTTGAACAATAACTATAAAACTTTTATCATTGGGGAAAACTAAAATAAAATGTATTTCTAGGCATAAAGTCCGATTAAGAAAAAAAAACAACAACTGAAGGTATCATAATATAAATTTAAAAAAAGTATTGTATAAGGATTATTGCAACAATTTACAGAGACACTAGGAAAATTGTTTTACAAAAAAAAAAATAAAGGTAAAGAGAACATTTCAGTTTTACAAGAAACCAGTAAATACTTCGTACTTTAAGGTAAAAGCACTTAAGCTTATGTACAAGTTGCTAAGTGTTTTGCTTTTTTTTGTAAAATCTTTTTAAAGTTTGAGTTTTTTAATTCTCATTTGGTTTCATAAATTTGTTTCTTCTAAGCCGACTTTATTAACTCTTGGCCAAAAATTGAATAAAGAAGTCATAACGTAGCGGCTACATTTCTGTTTATTTAATTATATCAATTCAAGTAATATAGAAGTCCATTTCTAGGCCAATGAGTATATATTTCAAAATCCATATTCTAAATATCAATACAGTATACACACAAAGTTTAACAAAAACAAAAGCACATGGGTATCATGCGTATTTTTAAATTTTTTTTAAAAACATTTTTTCTTCTTGGCTAATTTGGCCCAGTTTTAATACCGAACTACATCATTAAACTCTACCTTAAAGTTTGGCCATTAGTTTCCCTCAGATAGGTGGACGTAGGTCAAGTGCCTATTAAAGTCGCAAGAACCTCTAAAAACTACTTTCCGCTAACGCCTCTTCATTCCATTTTCTAATAATCGTCTTAGAATTGGTTCTAATCCTTTGTAAGGCAAACTCCGGAAAACAAAAAACAAACTGTTAGAAACTGTATAGAGTATAAATTAGTCGGATTTGAATTGATCCTAAATTTGTTATTGTGAGTTTTTTATTAAATAATTATTTTTGTTTTTCAATGCTTTTATTTTAATATTTTATGCAAAATGCTTTATAAAACTCTTGTATACTTTAATATATAAACAAAAATATGTAAAAATACTGAACGTTTTTAAAATTATTCAACAAAACACAAACTGTATTAAATAGATTCAATAGTTTATTTAAGCAACCGATTAGTTTAGCTTGAACTTACAATTGCTCTTTTACTTATATTTAGAAGAAAATCAAAAGGGCAATATTCATGATATCCATTAAACCCCTACTTGTTTCGCCTATTTTCAGCATAAAAACCCATCAAACAAAAAACACAAACAAAATATAGTTTCCAAGGTTTTTGCTGCTGCATTGAAAGTTGAAAAATAAACAACTTTTAGCTAACATTGTGCAACAAAATGCAATTATAGATTGATTTCACTTTTGTAAGCAAACTTTTTTTAAGGGTTAAAAACGTGAACTTTTTATAAAATTTTTAGTTTTTTAAAACAATCTAATGAAATTTAATATAACAAAAAATAAAATTTAAAAAAAAACTAAATATCCTTATATTTTATTTTCTATCTTGCAGGTATGGAAAATTAAATGGCAGTAGACTTAAAGAAAAATTAAACAGAATCGTAAGTTTGTTTTAAAGATAAATTTATTATGTTTCAGAACAACAAAAATTAAATTTAAAAAAAAAATTCTAAAAATCAACTGAAAACAATTTTCTATTATACATTTTAGTAACATGCGGCGTATGATTAATATTAAATAATGACTTTTTTGTTAATTTAATTCATATTTTTAAAACTTTTTGAAGAGATTTAAAATATATTTAAGTTTTATAATACCTAACATTTTGGGCCTTAAGGCAATGTTTCAATTTTTATTAAAAAAAAATTACTAAATTAATTTAACGTCATATTAAATTTAAATTTACTTTTAAATTATTTTTTATTTCATACTAGCCAAGCCCGGCACGCGTTGCTACGCCCCTTAATGAATAAAAATGCATTTTGAATTTTAATTGAAAATTAAAACTTTTTTTATGGGCGTGGCCCTGCCCACTTTTTTTACAGTTTAATATGTGTGCAAAGTTTTAGAAAAATCGGTCCAGTGCAAGTACCTCAAAATTATAACTTTTTTTATGGGCGTGGCCCTGCCCACTTTTCAAATCACGAAATTATATAGTTATGATAGTTTAATATGTGTGCAAAGTTTCAGAAAAATCGGTCCAGTGCAAGTACCTCAAAGTTATAACTTTTTTTATGGGCGTGGCCCTGCCCACTTTTTTAATCACGAAATTATATAGCTATGACAGCTTAATATGTGTGCAAAGTTTCAGAAAAATCGATCTAGTGAAAGTAGCTAAAAATGATAACTTATGTTTTATGGGCGTAGCACTGCCCACTTTTCAAATCACGAAATTGTATAATCATGAGAGTTAAATATGTGTGCAAAGTTTCAGAAAAATCGGTCAAGTGCAAGTAGCTGAAAAAATAATATTTATTTTGTATGGACGTATTTCATTTTTATGTATATGTAGATAAGCGTAGCCCCGCCCACTTTTTTTTAAATTACCACCCATAAACACTCCCTGGAATGTGTACAACAACTTGCCAAAGTTTGAGTCCGATCGGCTTTACGGTTTCGGAGTCTATAGCTAACACACACACAGACAGAGTTTCACTTTTATATATAGATATAAATGTCTTAGCTCTTTTTATACTTTATTTTTTGTTTAACTTTATTTCTAAGATTTTAAGATTTTTAAAATTTTTTGCTTTGTTAATTATTTCCAAGAGAAATTTTTTTATTTATGTAAAATCACACAAACAAAAAACCCTTAGAAAAAGAACAAAATGTTAATGTTTAAAAATTGAGTTTAACATCTTTGTGTATTTATGTAAGTGGCTGTGTGTATTTGCGTAACTGTATAAATAAGTATTAACTTATGATGAAATATAACGGTAGTGTACTTGAATGCTTGAACTTTTAATGATTTGAAACTTAAGTAGCAAATGTTAGATAAATAGTTGGCAGATATAAGAAAAAAACTGACCAGAAAAAGGAATGAATTCTTGTAATCATTTTTGCTTGTTTTGAATTTTACATTTGTGTGATATACAATTCATTAACCAATTACCAAATACTATCACATCAAAAAGTCACTATTTGTGCTTTAGTGAACACCGCACTTAAAACACTTTTCTTTTTGCTCATACGCAAAGTAAAAAAACATGGCTGAGTATGATCGATATGAAATGTGATCCAAAATTATTTTAATATTCTTTGATCACTTATATGATTGTTGTGGGAAATGGGTTTAATTGTGCTGGTTGTGTAAAAGTCTACGACCATAATTTATTTGTGGCAATCATAGTAAACATTTTAAATTTTTCTCTGAACCCATTCCTTTATACAAGTTTAAACACCTTTAATAAAACTTATTGCATTAAGTTTACAAATATAAAATTTTCTTTGAAGATTTAACTTATTTAAATCTCCTCGGAAAAAAATTAACAAACATACTTCCATACACATTTTATTTCAACAAAATCGAAACACTTTTGCCTGCAACAATGTTACCAATTTGTATTTAAGTTACAATGAAGCAAGTATAGGCTTAAACACTAGACTGTTAAGCAGACACAAAAACAGACAAACAGCAATAGTAGCCCCCTTCAAGTAGTGGCAACAACATCAGCTACATAAAGGCATAAAAAAGCTGACAAATAAGAACACACACACATACACTTAGAAGATAGTATATACAAAAAAAATGTTAAGCAAAAAAAAATCTAAATGAAAAAGGGCAGAAAAATGACGTCCTCGTCTCAACTACAACTATAGAAAGAATGTCACCAACCAACGTAGAGGCAAGAAACGAAATATGAGTAAAATGAAAAACTATAAAAAGACGACCAAGGCGACTTATGAAAAAACGGAGACAAACAAAATATAAACGAAAATGCTTTTGTTGTAAAATAAATTTTCTATCTTCCATTTTTTCTCTGTTTTAATTTATGTACAGGAATGCACATTAGTGGTCGCAAGCTGTTGCATTTGAATAAAGTTAGAAAAAAAAAACAAACTAAAATGAATAGATGGAAATATTGTAAGTGAGATGAATGTTAACTTTTGCCTACAGACACACACACACAGACAAGCAAACACATACATAGATTTACATCTATAAAATTGCAATGGCAATATAAATGACAATTTCAACAAGAGAAAAACTTTTTATATCTTGATTAAAAGTAAAGAAATATAAGAATATACTTTTAGTGCATACAAACAACAAAAAAAAATACAAAGAATTCGATATATATACATTTACATAAAGGCAAACAAATAACGGCATTACTTAACACAAACGTAGTCAGCAGTTAAGAGAGAGGTGAAGAGTGGGATATAAAAAGAAAAGTGTTTTTGTTATTCAACTGCAACTGAGAACAGCTGCTCAATGTTAAACGGTAATTTATACAATCACACAATTATTTACATACAAAAGAATACAGTAGACATTTGCATACACAAATATTAGTTGCAAAATAAATATTCAGGGCTATTCTGAAAATTACCATTAGTGCCGAAATGCTGTTTGAAAATATATATAAAAAACTACTCTCCTGGGTTTGATCACAAAAATATGCAACTCTTTGAAATATTTGTTTTTCGATAATTGTGAATAATATTATCTTGCGCATAAAATGAACATTCGATGACGACAAAATAAAACACATATTCTAGAATAGCCCTTATTATTATTAAATAAATATAGAACTTCAAAGAGCTGAAAAAGTAAAATTCGTGGAGTGAAAATGAATGTGGGTTACACTTACATGGTTATGGTTTTGCATATTAATCTATATACGAGTATTGTCGAAAAGCTTTATTTGTTAACTTTAAATTTGTTAAAAACTTTAACAAATATTTTTAATATTTTTTTTATAAAAAGCAAAAGTGTAAAAAAGATCTTAGCAAAAACTGGGTAGTTATTAGCTCTTTCTCAATAAAATACTTCTCAATGGGTAATACATACCGTCTGCATTACTAAGAATTAGTTTTTTAATGACAAGATTATAATGTAAATCATAATTACTTATTTATAAGATACTTACTTAGAAATAAGAGGTGGAAACTTTTCTGTTGTAAAAATTGTTAGCAGCCACTTTAATTAGTTATTATAATTCTCACTTGGTTTAACATACTTTTAGTATAAGTAGTTTTATTTTTCGACAGGCGTTTATGAATTTTATGTGGTTTGGAAATCGAGTTTAACGGTTTTTTTCCAAGTGTTTCTGTAAAATGTAGCGTAAAGAAGAAATAAATCTCAATTTCGTTCTCAGAAAATTGTATATAACACATTATTGATAATAAGTTCTGTAATCTCCTACATTCAATTGGATATTCTAAAATAAACGTAAAAAAGTTAAGATAACAATTAGTTTTGACATTTTTATAAACCTATTTTGATACATTAAAAATTCCTATCAAGTGTTTGAAATTAACTTTTTGTTTCATAAAAAAAAATTCATAACTGATCAATATTTTTTTTATTTGTTAAAACCAGATTTTTTAAAATTTATTTATTTTGATAGACTAACTAAATTTATAAAAGGTTTATTAAATGAGTTTCAATACGAAATTTATTTTAAAAACATTTTCATATCTATTATTTTAAATCAAACTTTCAACTTAATGTCATAAATTTTTAATAATAAATACAAACACTCTTAGTTGAAATAGCAAAATGAACTCAAACTATAAAACGTTATTGGGGGATTCACAAGCCACTCATATTGTCTTATGTCCTAAAAATTTTAAATGGTTTAAGTTAATTTTCATACTAAAAGTGTCCTAAAATAATATGACTCTGACTGCTATGTTTATTGTGCCATCGTAAACTATCCTTAGCCAAACAGAAAAACCAATAACAAAGAACTTAAACCATTTTAAATTTTTAGGACATAAGACAATATGATATCATAAGTTGCTTGTGAATCCCCCATATGTAAATTGGTAAAGTTTTTTTTATTTCAAACTTTTTTTATCATTTGGCACTTATTTAGAACTTTTTAGATAGAAATCAAAGTTTTTAATCAAAAAATTTATGTGTGAATAGAAAACACTTATACATAATTTAAAATCATAAACCATTGGAATTTATTGACTCAAAAAATATCTTTAAATAAGTTTTATAACAAATTTTTCTGGATTTTATTCTGGCTCAAGTTAATTTTTTCTTTAAAATTTATTTTAATATTATTTTATTTATATATAGCAATTAAATCCTTATTGTTTAATACCTTCAAATTATGCTTCACTTTAAAAATTTTAAAATTCTGTATGAATTGAATTTTTTCTAAGCAAAATGTTATTTTATTATTTAATAAATATTTTTATGGAAAAAATTTATGGGAAGCAAAATGTACATTTTAGGAAATTTGTTGAAATTTTTTTTAATATCTGCCATTTAATAAATTATAAAAATTTTGGTTTGTTTTAATTTATAAAATAATTTCGATTTAACAAAAACTTTTCATAAAGTCATTAGTTAAAATCAATCATACGTCGCAGGTTGCTAAAACATAAAAAACTTGCCCCATATTCATAAGCTGATTTTGTATGAGAAATCTGTTGTATAAAACTTTTTAATAAAGTTGTAAATTGTTTATTAATATGGAGGTTGGGCTTTAATTCTAAGAAAAAAATCACTTTGTTTCTAAAATATATTAGAAAATTACACTAAATGTAAATTATTTAATTTGTTAAATGTAAATATTTTACCAAAAAGTTGATTAAAAATTACTTTAAGAAATCCCTATATATATTATAAAAATGAGGTGTAAG
>NDXZ01003442.1:0-32927 GCA_003055125.1 Paykullia maculata | reverse complement strand
GTCAAAAACTCTAGTATTTTTACACAACAAGAGGCAAAAAATTGTCGTCGATACTTTTCTCATTTAGTTAAACAAAAAAAAATGTTTTTTCTTATTGTATTGAAGTTTAAAATCTGTAGACTTTTGACATAAAACATTAAGACGTTTCACTTGAACCGATTTTCGTATGGTGAAATGAAACAAAATATAATTTCTTTGGCTTCTTGCTTGTGATTCGCTTTCCTGAAACTTTAAAAATTAAACGTAAAAAATTCTTAAATTACGATTTTCTTTATAAAAATAAAAGATATTTGTTTAATCGCTTATATGCCTCTTATACCTCCTAAAATCTTAATATTATATGCAAGTTTTAAAGAATAACCCCTATTATTTTTAAAGAAATATTACATAAAAAAAAGCAACATAAAAATGTATTTAAATATTTTATTTTAAAATAATGAATCTTTAAATTCATTAAAAAGGAATTTATTATATTTAATATTGAATCTGAAATTTTGTCTTAAATACAATTACTAATCAAACGTAACTCCTGCTTAAAATGTTACGACACAACCTCTGAGAGATTTTGTCTATAAGAAATAAAAATCTGATTAATCTGAAAATAAAACAATTATTGAAGAATTTTCTGTAAAGTGACATTAAATTTCTTTAATTTTTATTAGAGTTTGCCAATTAAACTGCTGTTTAACGATCTTTCATTTAATTCACGAAACCCTACTTAACATTGCGTATTTGGTGGGCATTTTGTTCTGCTTGTTCCAAGAAACTTTGGCTGGCATTAACCATTGTCTGACTAACATCATCCAATTCAGTTTGACGTTTACGACGCTTTGAAGTCTGATCGTTATTTTCACTGACCAAGTGTTGGTTAATGCGGCGACTGTTAGTTGTAGACTTTTTCCTAGAAGCTGCTTTGCGTCTTTGGGCATTATAGCGACGTCGACGTTCGACTATATCAATGACATTACCATCCATACTACCTACATCATCCCCTCCAGTACCGCCTCCAGTGCCTCCTCCGGTGCCAGTTCCTCCGCCACCACCACCACCGCCATGACAAGGGGAACGTTTGTCTCTATGAATATGTGGTACAACAAGTAAATTTTCCTCCACTAAGAGATTATGGCCATTAGGTTCCAAACCAGCAAATCGTTTCTTTCTACGTCTTCTGTCCTCTTCTGAAGAATCAGCATCCTTTTGAAAGGCTGCTCCATTACCAATAACGGTTTTCGAATCAGCCGCGGCACCAGGCAGCTTAAATCCCACTGACTTGGATATTTTACTTGGATTTCCTATCTTTTCAGCTACATCACCAACCATGGTAAAAGCCTTGCCAGCAACTTTTTCAAATATATTAGGGTCCTTGAAAAAAAAACACATTCTTTATTATTTTACTTTAAAAATATATATTCAAAAAAAATGCTCTTTATATGCACCTGTGGTTCAGAATTAGCATTTTGTGCCATTATCGTCATTATAATTATTAATCCTATCAACAGGTAAAACTTTTCCAGACGACATTGCAACATCTTATATCTTGTGAATATAAATTTTTTCTAATTTTATTTTAACAGCGGTAGTAGCAACAATCATTTATTAGTCTCTTACTCGTACTGCAGGCAAATTTAAATTTGTTTAACATTTATCATTTATAAAATTTAAATATTTATATTTTTGTGTATTTTAAATGAATTTTTTACATGAATATTATTTTCAAATTCACATCTGATTTAATTAATTTAGTAAAAAATTCAATAATGAAATTATTTGACAAGCGTGTGTTAAAAGTTGCAATTAGCGTTTGTCTATGATTAATAACTGTGATATCATTTTTAAAATTTTAATGAGATTTTTAGAATTTACTCATACATGTCGCTCATTTACTAGAAGAATGTCATAACTCAAAAAAATAAAAATTTTGGTGTTGATCATGCAGAATTGTTCACTATATCATGCTTTATATTGTGTAAACTCACTACTTGATAGAAAAGAACTTTTTAATATTTCCACTGAGTTGTATGTAAATTGAAAACTTTAAACTCATTTTCTGCAAAACTAGTTTTTTGAGTAATGACGTTATTCTAGTAAATGAGCGATATGTGCATATATTATTCGCTTTTATTGCCTCAATGATCTTAGCTTTTTAAACCTTAGACCTAAAAAAGGCGCATCACAGCAAAACGTGCCAGAAGATACGAACGTTTTTTTTACATAAACAAATTCTTACATTTTAGGCCGAATTTACAGTCATTAGTCAACTACTTGTAACTAAAATGATAACTACTGTTTAACTAATACGGGCTTTTTGGTAAGTTTTCTAATGGCAAACTAAGAGCTGTGGATAAAATATCATTGGCTAAACCATTGCCATTAGTTAACTAATGATAATAAATTTGGGCAATAGACGTATAAAATAAAAATAAATTTATAAATTAAAAGTGAAGTTTTATGTTAAATAACTTTTAATATTGAACTCTAAAGTTTGTAAATACGCTGAATTGGCAAGACTACCCTGCCTGTATGTACAAACGCAATATATTATGCAGACTTGGATTTTGCGAAAATACGAAAAATTTAAATGCCCTTAAATGACTTAAGATATTCTCGTTTGCTCAGTTGTAAGAAGTACATAAGTACAGTTGCCGTAACAAAACATACAATAAGTTCTTGTTTTAGTAATTAAAGCTGCATTGCTTAGAGCTGCTGCAGTACACTACTGCAATGTGAGTTTTGTGTGCAGCTCTCTGTTATTTATCTATAAGGTGGAGTTATGAGCTCAACTGTTGCTTGCTTGAGTGTTTTTTAAACTTAAATTATGGTTAACATTGGCTTTTTCAGTTTTATCAAACTTATAGTGAACTTTATTTTATTTAATTTTCTTTTAAATCACCTTTTATTACGCTTTTATTGGCTTCGCTTGTATCTACTACATAATTTCTAGCGAAATTTTTATCAATTTCAAGCCGATTAACGAAAATAGAAACTTTACAGAATCATTTAGTTCTCGTCACAAAGCAATTATATGGGTTGAAAAGTGGACAGTGCTCAAATTAATTGCAACAACTTGTCAACAACTTTTAATTTAAAATTCAAATTTTACAATTTTAAAGAAAGAATATATTTTTTAAAAAAGCCAGTGTCTGGGTTATAGCGTTTTGTTACTAAAAATAAAATAATTTTTATTTAAAAAATAATTAAAAGACACGATTTAATAGCGAATCGAACTTAAAAGTAGAAAATAATTTTTGAGAACAAATAGTTTTTTCTGAGGCAATAGGAATTAATCTGGTAATATTTTTAAAAAGTAGAATTAATTTTTATTGTAACAAAGTGCCAGATAATTATCTTTTATAGTTTTCTAAGAAGTCTTATATGAAAAAAGCATGTATGTATATGCACATAACTCTAAGTTTTGTATAGCTTTATTAGCTGTCAACACACCTTTAATACTTAAAAACTATTTTCTAACTTTTCTATTTGAGCGTTTTTTTTTTGGATTTTGGTTTTATAAACTATAATTATTCATGGAAATTTTAATCACAACTAAAATTTATTTTTGAAATCAAATAAATCAAAATAAATAAATTAATATTTAATAAAAAAAAAGGAAGTAAAATTTGTCAATAAAAATCGAAAAATAAATTAATACGTGAAAAATCATAAATCAACGACATGAACAATATGAAAACATTAAATATGCCAACGATGTCAGATGATTCCCCACACAATAGTTATGCAACGGTGAGCAATGGTGACCACAATATAAACTTAAAGATGACGTTTATTTTTTCTATTTACTAATAAGAATTCATTCAAAACGAGGCTTAAAAATATTATTTTGTATCATTACAGTACTCTTCTGTGGGAGCTGGTGCATCGCAATACCAACAATACCAACCACAACAGCAACAACAATATGCCGGTGCTCAATATGCTCAAGCCTTGCAACAGCCTCAATATAGTGCTGCTGCTGCCGCTGCTGATCCACCAACAGCTGGGGCTTCCCCATATGCCCAAACTTTGCAACAATTCCAACGTCAACAGCAACAGCAATTGCAACAACCTCAAGTGCAAGCACAAAATGCCCAGCAGCAATATGCCGAACAAATGAGAGCCTACTATGCCCAGCAACAACAACAGCAATTGTATGCTCAACAAGAGCAACAACGACTGTTAAAACAACTCTATGCTAACCAACCTGCATCCGCTGCTACACCCACTTCTGCTGCCCAATCCCAACAGTCCGATCAATATTTAACAGCCGAACAATTCTCCAACTACTTGACCAGCCAACAACAGCAGCAACGACACCAAATTCTTAATGATGCACAACAATACTACTCGCCCCCCACTGAAGCTCCCAACAATAGTCCCTTCACCTCTACCCCTACTCCTTACACTGCCTCTACTACAGCTCCACGCAATGGCCTGCAATATTCAGCCGCCGACCAAGTGTCTCATGTGAAATTCCAAAGTGGAAACTTGGCCTATAACTTCTAAGATTCAGTGCGTAACATGTTTAAGAAAATCATATGATCATCGTTCTACATTGGGGGCCGCCAATTTGTGTTCAATTGTTTAATTTTTAATTATTTTTATTTTTTCGTGCAAAATTTTTTTTAATTTATTTATCAGGATGTTTAAAATTTTCCTAGAATTAGTTGCAAAATTTTATAAATGTTCTCAATTGGAAATTCATTTTTCAAAATAAATAGTAAAATGTTAAAAATATAAAACTTTATTGAATCATTTTCTTAATTGTATTTAATATGTTTTTTAAAACTAATGAAGCAAATTTAAATGAAATGAATGAATTTATCCAATATATTTAGCAATGACCGAACGGCCAAATTGGTTCACTGAAACTGCAAATCTGAGCTAATTGACCCCTCAAAACTTTTAACTATACACACCTTGACCCTATATGTACATTACAACAACATTCTCTCATGTAAAATATACAAGTTTGTGTGTGTGTGTGAGCATAATAACCCATAACGTGCGTGTGTACGACTGAACATCAATGTTGTGAACAGAGTTTAGTGTTGATTTACATAAAATTTTAAAAATAGATAAAGAACTTCTACTATTTAATTTTGTTTTATATTTAAGGAATAAGTGTATCAAACTATAACTGACTCTTTGACCTTTTTACCATATTTTGTGTGATTTTACAAAAGATTCCTATAAAAATATGACCGATATCTATTATGGCCAAAACTAAAAAAAAGTCATATTTAAAAATTCACATTTATGCACAATAGTTGTAGCCTGAATTTTTTTTGGCACTTTGTCTGTCCATTATAGACAGAGACAAGCAGAAAGGGTAACAAATTTGTTTTTTTGGCAAAAATTCAAAGAGATTGAAGTCATCATTTGGACCGATGACAAAAAAAAAATAAATTGTAAATGATATCAAAAGAAAAAAAAGAAAGAACGAAGCAATTGTTGGCTGCCTGTTTGTTCTTTGTTTGTCCTATGGCTTCCGAATTGTGTATTGTTCGAATTGTGTTGAAAAATGTTCAATTTGGACACTTCTTTTCCTTTGCAAATTGTGCATTTTAAAAGTGAATGTCCTGAAAGGAAAATACAAATTAAATAATATTTTTTGTTGTCTCTTTGATGTAGCAGTAAAAAAAACATCTTTTTAACACTTAAGAAGCCCTAAAAGAGTTTGCAAAACGTTTAAAGTCAAATTGATAACAACTTATTCAGTTATCCATAAACATCTTGTATTAAAGTTCTTAATAATATTTCTTAAGAAAATCATAGCTTAGTTCAAAAGTCAACAACCAAAAAAGGTATTTGTGCATTGTGACCATATAGTTGTTTAGACATCGAACAAAAGGTTACGCACAAATACGTAGGATAACGAAATATGTTACGCTTTTTTTGTAGGTACAAAAACACATTTTCCAGAAAATTTAGGAAATCCGTAATTTGTAAGCCAACATCTATGAGAATTTACGCTGCACAGTGTTTCTTTGGTTCATTTGAAAATCAATTTCTTCATAAAACCAAAAGAAATGCGTGTACGATGTTAAAATTTCGCACATGGCCCAACAGAAATTAAGTGTGACACGTCTACTTTTACATTTACCACCCACAGAAGGCTTACAGTGGCTTAAAGTATGCGCATGTTAAGGCAGCACCAACAGCATTTTATAGCGCAACCACAATGGTGCAGAGTTAAACCAATTCAGCCATGATGATGGCTATGTGCTTCAAATAATCGGTCGCCACAATTAATTAGTTCGTTTGGCTCAAAAAAGATTATTTTAATAAAGAAAGAGAGCTACGAAATACAGTAACAATAGGGGTATTCGTGTAATCACTTAAATGCCTCTTAAACTTTAAATATTATATAAAAGTTTAACCACCATATGCATAAACGACTTAAAAAAAAATTTTTGAAAGTGTATTAAACAAATTTTGTATGAAAAAAAATTTCGTGAAAAACCTTAAGAGACATTTAAGCGATTAAACAAATACCCCTAATATATTTTATAAATATATTCAATTTTTAACATACAATTTGCTATGGTATGTTTTTACAAAAACTTTATTCGATCATTACACTACGTCTTGACTAGCCAGAAATATGTTCGTACGTGAACAAAACGTCGGCAGAATAGCTGTAAAAAGTTTGTTTACATTTCGACATGTGGGACATGTGGAGAGAACGTGCTGATGTTCATGCCTGGCTTAATCATAATTTTCTGATTTTCATCGGTGTTGTTTCGTGGTGTTTATTAATTTTACAAGATTTATTTCAATAAATTTTATACAATTTTACATTTTTATAATTATTTAACAAATATAATGTCTTTAAAATTTCTTTTTTAAGCTTTTTATAGCTTTTCTTTCATAACCAATAAAACGTCAAACTTAAAATGACATTTCATGCCCTGGCATCGTTTGTCGAACATATGCTCAGGCAACTATGGCCGAACAAGAACAAAACACGAACAGCAACGGTCCAGACGAGTCGTTTTTATGTTCTTGTTCAATGGCTGAACATGACGATGGCTAGTCAAGACGGTAGGTTAGATTCACAACGATTTAAATTCAGCTTATGCTATCACGATGTTAGTGTTTTACTTTTAAATAGGAGTTTCTTTTTCTCCTAAATATGACTATGACAGTAAATTGATACTTTTCAATTAATTTAAAAATTAGTTTTTTTTTAAATTAAATATATAAAAAAAAAATTTTTTTATGAATTAGAATTTTTAATAAATGTTTTTTTTTTTATTTATTTTTATTACGAACTTATTTTTTTTATGTTTACTTTTAACAAAAAAGTCATAACCTTAACGTTTTATAACGTAAGTATACTTCTACAACAACATTTTTTTTACGTTCACAATCTGCTCATGAATTTTATTCATTCGATCATTTTTTTATTTATGCTGGAAACAATCTGTAAATATAATTGCCAACTTGTGAATTTATTACAAATATTAACGATAAAAAAAACACGAAATCTAATCCCGTCTTTTGCATTTTCCTTGATGTATGCATTTTTTTTTAGTTTTTTGCTTTTTCTAATATACATCTGGTCACACAGTCATGTTGCATTGAATCCAAAATTGAACATATAAGTGATTAAGTGTATGGGTGTGTGTTTATATTAAAAAATACATACATATATATTTACATAAAAAGCAATAACACACATGGCCACGTCAAATGAGGAAAGTTAGTGGAGAATGTTGTAAAGGATTCACCATCGTTCTACTTATGATTTTTTCAATGTTAGTCAAATTTCATTATCGTTGGCATTGAAATGAATGCTATGTTAATAAAAAAAACATAAATACATATGTACGTACACACATGCAAACATTGATGAATACAATGTGATACGTAAAGATTTTAATAAACATTTTCCCTTTTTAGTTTTAACCAAATTACTTAAAGTTATTGCAGGTGTCTCGAATGTTATACATGTGTATGTACTAGGGTTGGGCAAAAAGAAAATCGATATGTCAATATATCGATATAGCTTGAATATCAATCGATATTTTACTTTGCAATATATCGATATATTAATATTTTTCTTGCAATTTTTGAACTCTGATTTTGTTTTTTATGTTATTAATTTGAAACAATCTTCTCGTCATAGTTTTTATGAAATATACTGTTATAATATGGCTTGTATTGACAACAACAGCACGTTTGCTTTGACCCCATTTAAGGTATTTGCAAGTCTATAGCAACAAGATTTTATCTACACCCGTAACTAGCAAGTGTGAAAATTGCAGATTTTCTATACAGTTTCATAATTGGGGTGTATTCAGCGTTAGCTGATCTTTTGTGCATAGCTTATGTATAATGTTTCGATTACATTGTTTTCTTTTTAACGTATTTTTAACAAAGCATTAACCGTGTAAAGTTGTGTGTGTCCAGAACTTCGCGTCTGTTCTTTTTTAAGTTGCCTCAAAGTATTTATTTAGATACTGCTTTGAAAATACTTCACCTGATTTGTCTTTTTGTAAGGCGACTCTCATATTTTCTGTTAACTTAAGAGTTTTTACGTATGTTCATAATAAATACACTTTAGATATTGACTATCACGGATTAAAATAAACATAGTCAAAAAAAAAATGCCAGGGTAATATGGGAAAAATGAAATAGATAAATAAATGAAATTTTAAATAAAGTCATATTTTTAACTAACTCGTTAAAAAATTCCAAGATATCCGACTCCGAAATATCTCAATTTATGTATTTTCTTTTTATGGGCGGTACTGTACCCGATAGTAGAAGTCGTTTGACATCAAACAGAGGGTAAGGACCACCCTCTGTTTGATTTCAGTATCTAAGAAATAATTACTAAAGTAATTACTGGTTCAATTAAATCTCTACACTGTCTTACTTCGTAGTTTAACCACAAATATAGTTTTCTGTATTAATTGTTTCTATGTTTACCATTTAACATCAGTAAAAAATTACTTTTAGTTCGTTTGTACTATATCTTATGAATTTACGAAACATATTGAAATATTGATATATCGATATTTTTAAATCGATATATATCGACCGGCAACGATATTGAGAAAAAAAGCCCATCTCTTTTATGTACATTGTGGTTGGTCGATTTTTTTTAAATCGCAGGAGTGGGGGGAGAAATGATTTTAGGAAAATTCTGAACAACTCTGCTATAGAAACCATAGGTCTGAAACGATTTCGATCCTGTAAGTATTTTAAGCAATTAAAAAATTTTTTTTTAAGAAATTTTAAAATACGTATACTTTATTATTTTCGTTTCAATCATTAAGTATACGTATTTAAATTTTTTTTAAAGATATTTTAAAATACGTATACTTTATTATTTCAAATCGTTTCAATCATTAAGTAAACGTATTTAAATATTTTGTAGCAGTTTATAAATAAAAATATTAAATTTTTAAATAAGGAATGACTGTATAAACCTGGTTTCCAACACCTTCTTACAACATATTTTCAAATTTGCGCAGGATCGAAAATCGTTTTAGACCTATTGGCTTAGAATTCTTCGTAGAAACATTTATACATTTGTATATACATAAGTATGTACATATGTATGTATCATCATGTTCAGTTGTTGTTAAAATTATTTTAAAATTCATTTGAGTCAAATTTTATATACAAAATTTGTGTTCTTAGCAATTTTTGTATTGTTTTAGTTATTTAATTGTGATTTTTACTATTAGAAGTTTTCCACTAATTAGCGTTTCTACATTTCAATGTCATTCTGTTCGATGAATCTAATAATGATGACGACAGTCAATTGTCATAGCAAATAAATCCAAAATGTCGCAACTGAAACGAACTGAGACGAAAAAATAAATAAATTCATTCAAACAGCATTAGAAACGGACCACAATCCCACACATGAATGCACAATCAACGCAGTTAGAGTTTACATTGATCGAATTGTGTCGAAAATTGGTTTGAACTTTTATACTTAATTCAATTAAGTCGCAATACTTTACCAATTGAATTAAATCTAATTGCAAATGGCATTGCCATTTGATTCAATAAGTTTTTAGTTCAAACTAAAATTAACTTCATCTAAATACAATACAGTTACAAGAAGTTTATTGTGGTCTAAGGTAGTTGCGAGATGATATTCCAAAGGTTATAGTTTTTGTTTTTAATAAAAATTAAAGCTTTTAATTTTAAATTTGTAGCATATAGGATATCACCTACATTTGTTTTGCCCTAAGGTATGCTTTTCATATTTGTACTATTTTAATATTAAAGCGTTGCTAACGTGTGTTTATCTATATCTATTCTATATCTATTAAAAAATGTATGTAAAAAATGTATAGTAATTCATAAAATGAGAACGGCTGGGCCGATTTCTGTAAAATTTGTTGTCAGTTGTTCGTATTTTTGAGGGGAAGGTTTTCACGGAAGAAAATTTTGGAAAATTCCTTCGGAAAAGTCGAAAAATTGGAAAAATCGAAAATCGAGTTTTTGTACGAAATTTTGTGTGAAATTATTCCTTAATGGCTTTCCAAATCAAAAAATAGAAAGTTCTTGGTGTAAAACATGAAAAATTGCGGAAAATGCGAAATGCTTAAAATTGGGGTGAGGCGAAGTTCGCCGGGTCCACTAATTTGCAATATAAATCAAACTCGTTTCATCACAATACGTTTGTGGCTTTTCTTAGAAGTTATTTTTTCATCCCTCCTTTAAAATAGTTATGATCAATTTTATCTCTAAAGGCTTCCAAGTGTTAACTTTTACAAGAGCTTTCCAACTTTAAAATTGAAAAATCTTAAAATGAAAAGTTTTTGGGCATCTTCTTTCATCACATAATTTCCCAGAGGGTAACATCTGTGTTATTACCTTAGTCCTTAAAAAAGGATGAACATTTTTTTCTTCTTATATTCTTAAGTCCATACCAAAGTACGTTGTTGATAAATATTTGTTTACTGCAAATTTAAGAAAAAATTTGTCTTCTTTTAGCAATTTGCTAATAATTTGTATTTTATTATAAAATTTCTCATATAAGCTGTACGATTAAATCTCTTTTTATAAAAACTCCACTTTAAATTAAAATATATACAAATTTTTATTAAACACATTTTAAATTATTTTAAACGAAATTTAATTTGTATTTTTTTTCAATGTCAGCGACTTATTTTAACAACTTCCTCCTGTACATATTTATTTTGTTATTTTTTGTATACTTTTGTATACGATGCTTAAAGCTATCGAAACTCATACACACACAATCGGCCTTAAGGCAAATTGTGTATATCCCATGTGAGTGTGTATTTAACTTTTTATAAAATTTATTTAGTCTTCTGCCAGTTTATATTTTTTTTTTTGTTTTTGTCCAACACTTCCGTTTTGCAAGCCACTCTTCCGTTTCGTGTTGTTTAATAATTTAATGCCTGAAAAAATGAAAGAATAAATAAATTTTTTGTTTCTGTTCGTTTTATAAAGTTTCATTGTACCATTAATCAGCAGCAAAGATTTGCATTATTCTGCTGAAATGCGAAATGTACATCGTAGTTCAGTTCAGAATTGTACAGTTTTGATGATCATCACTGAAATATTGTTCGTAAAGTGAAAATCTTTCTCTTTAAAAATAGTTTTTTCTTTCTTAAATTTCTCTTCTTTTTCCTTTCTCTATATTAATCACATACGTAAGTTTTACTGAACGCTTTGAAATTTTGAACACCCTAATACAACTATTAAAGCTATAAATAAGAAACATTTGACTGACTGTATTTGTCATAAACTCTGACATTTTGATACCAAAGAAAAAAAGAAACTCTGTAGCTAATAAATTTTACATATGAAAAAAAAAACGTTTTCAATAAAATACGTATGTACATATATATCAGTAAAATGCCATGAAAAATTTTTAAATATTTACTATGACAACACTAATCTGTGGATTTGGTTACAAAACGCTGCTTCCTGATACGAGGGTTGTTTAATAAAGAGGCCTAAAAAGGTTGGTTATCATAGATTTACTACATTTTCCTTGCATTCCATAAAAATATTAAATTAAATTAAAAACTTTGATCACGCAAAATAAATCCAAGAATACTGTTTCTCTACTTTTTTTTGCGGGTTATTATTTTCGTTTAGAACTTTACAAAATTTCGTTCAAAACCAGAAACGGATACAGCGAAAAATTACGACTGTCGTAAATTTTTTTTCTAAAGTGTTCAATTGTTTTTAATCTCCTGCATAACAACATGTTTGTTACATGTAAAAAAAGATACTACATATATATGCTTTAAGTGTCATTATTGTAAAATCCTGACTCAAACGGCTTAAAGATATTGTGGAAAAACAAGTTTTCCAAGACCTTAAGCAACTTCTAAACATACTTTTAACAAATAATCGATATAACAGAAAACCACAAAAAAATAATAAAGAACAACAAGCTATATAATCCCCGGTATATGTCTACGTGCGTTCATACATTACAAGAGCAAACTTAAAAGTTGCATCGTGTGTACTTTATTTACTTTTACTATATATAATTGATGAAGGTTACTTATGATTCGAAATAACTGAAATTTAGAATTTTTGCTTGTTTTTCTCTAGCATTTGAACATTTTTTGCATATTTCTCTATTGGATTGCAAAAACAACGTTTTTGTATTGGCTTTTTGCAACTTAGTATCACTTGTGCCAATATTTATCCAAGTATTATCTAAATTTACATGCTCTAGTGCACATGAATGACACAAAAGAATTAAAACTCCTGTTGTTTTCTGTTGTTAGTAGTTTTTGGTTTTTTCTGTAAATGTTTTTATTTATTTTTTTTATTTTTACTTGTGTGTAAATATTGATAAAGTAGTTTAATAAATATTCATGGGGTCAATCATTGTTAAAACTAATTGATGTCATGTCAGGTCATAGGTTAAAGAATAATCTATAATTTTGAAAAGAAGTGTGTAAGTAAAATCAAAAGTTTATTTTAGTAGTATTTTTCATCAAAAGACTTTATTAATTTATAAGAATTTTTTCTAAGTTATAAATGTTTAAAATTGCTGCTAAAAGTTATATAAAAAGCATCAATACTCAAAGGTTGAGGCTGCATAATAGAGAAATTGTTTTTGTCATTATCTTTTGGCAGTAAGATATTTTAAGCGAATTAATCTCGACATTTAAGCATTAAGATATTCTAAGCAAATAAATAATTAAAACTCTGAAATCAAACTCTTTACAAAATATTAAACATTAAATAATAATTTTGTCTTTAAATGTTTTTTATTTAAACTTAAACCCAGCAATTTAATAAAATTTTATAAAGGAGTTGTCGAAAGCCTTAAGCTCCAAAATGATTAATGAAATCACATTTTCTTACATAAATTTATTAAAAGTTTTAAGCTACACCTGCTAAGGATTAATTGAATTTATTGCCTTAAGTTATTGGTTATTTTTGCTTACAAACAAATAAAACGAATAAAAAATTTAGTTTTATTTTTTATTTTATTTATTTCTCTTTTATTTCGATAAATCATTTATAAACTGTTTTTCGTTTTTTCTTTTACATAGTAAAATTTAACCGCGATAAATTGATTAAGAATATAGATTTTATTTACAAAAATAAATTGTTTAACATCTTCTATTTTTTGTTTGTCCTCTCAATATAACAATAATATAACAAAAAAAAATCAAAATTTCGGAAAAAAGGATTCATAAAATAAAGATGATTTTAATACTAATTTTTTGCTCTCTTCTCCCCTGTTAAAGTTTTATTATATTTATATGTGGGTTGTTTATGTGTACAAGTTAGAATCGATTGCTTATGCAGATGTTTTACATTAAAGCAACAAAAGTTAATTAAATATTTACAAAATACTTTTTTTTCTATTCGATATCATTATAGTTTTCTTTTCTCTTCACTTTTCTTAGTTTGTCGAGTTCAAAGTGTTTAGTAGCCGTAATGGACGCCATGACCGGCAACGGATGTATGCACTAAAGCTGGAGCAGCTACAGCAGCTCTGCAAGGAAGTTAAATAAAATAAAAGAGAGAGAAAAGAAAATTAATGTGTTTTTAAAGGATAAAGAAAAACTGGTTTAAAATTTATTTTTAATATTGTACAGCAACAAAGAAAGGTAAACAATTTTACGGGAAATTGCGATATTGCATTTTTCCTGAACTTACTTAACGATGGCCGGGGCAGCATAATGGGCAGGAGCTAAATGTGCAGCCAAACCTAAACCATGACCAGCTAAGACAGCACCATGAGCTGAAAAAAATTCGTTAAACTTATATTAAATGCTGTAATTGATTCTAAATAAAAGATCTTTTATTTGCTTAAGACAAGTCTGTAGAAATACAACACAATTTTCGAAACCCCTTTCACGTGCCAAGGATTACGTTCGCGTTTTATGTTTTTTTTAGTGTTTTTTTTATTGATTTTATTTATAATATTTCCTGTTTCTTGTATGCTTTTCGCTACATTGTTATAGCATCCCTAATATTATGCTATAGATTATTTATTACTTCATTTTACTCTATTCATTTGAACTGCACACATATTTGCCTTCATAAATACATACAATTTAATTACTTATTGTTGTTTTTATTAAAACATACATTCTTTTTCCATTTAAAGAATACAAAAATGAACTTTATTATTCATTTTTCTCTTTGAAAAATGTTTTAGCAAAATTTATTTATTTGCCTTTTCCAGTACAACACCTGAATACATTTTATTACGTGATATAATTTCGAAAAAAAGCTTCTTCCTTTTTTAATTGCTGTAGATTAAAGCATAGATAAAAAAAATTACTTTTAGTTGCCCGAAAGCGGTATTAAGATGAGCTGGATTTTAGTTTTTTTCTTAATTAATTTTCATTAATGTACTTGAAAGTTATCCAGAATGCTAAACGAAATCATAAAAAATATACACATTTTAAAATGTTCAAAGCAATATGCTTTAAAAATTGTGAAATAGAAAGAAAACATAAAAGAAATACAAGACTTTATTAAAATATCCTATTTCGTTTGGATTCTCAATAAAAAGGCTTTCATGTCTGCTTAGGGCACTGATAAGTCATCTCTCAATTTTCAACCACATATGGTTGGGCTGACAAACAAATACTGACTCTAATATCTGACAGCTTCTTGTTAACTTGACATCTATCTCTGACATGTGGTGTGTGGTAGCATGATTAAAAAAAATTTACAATACAATTTTACAAATAAACTTTAATGAAAACATAAAACTTTATCGCTTAAACTGGAGTTTCCTTTCTGTCTTAACTAATAACGTTAACATTCAACAGTCTAACCATGTCATTACTTAAGGTCTTCATGTTGAAACTAACAAACAACATTTATCTGACAATCACATTTTGTATTTAAATTTCGAATGTGACCTTAAGTCGCATGATGTTATTTTGCGGTTAATTATTTCAAATTCCAAACATATATTGACACCGCATTTTCCGTGTTAGACTACTAACAAACATACATACACACGTAAATACATATTTTTTTATGGTCTCCGGGACGATTTTTTTTGTTCATGTTTAGATATGGCAGACGTAACTATGTTTTGTTATACCTAAATTCACTGTCATTAGTTAATTAATGACAATGGTTTAGCCAATGTTATTAACAGCTCTTAGTTTGCCATTAGTTAAGGCACCAAAAGCCCGTATTGGTTAAACCATAGTTATCATTTGAGTTTACAAAAAGATTACTCAGACTGTGAATTTCGAACTTAGTCTTGTGAAGCCTAATATATGGTTTCTAAAAGCAATAAATTAAGAAAATATTAAAGATCTTAATATTTTTATTTCTATTTTATAGATGTCTATGCAGATAAATGAAGTCTCTAAATGCTTTGTTATAATAAATTAAAATTTTTTTTTTTTAAATTAAGTTGAAAAAAAAAATTTCCACAAAAAACTCCTTATTGCTATGGTTTGTAATTATGCCAAATTAACTAATTGTTATTTTGCTATAAGTTAAAGCTAAAGTTGTCACTTGTCCATTAAGTTAACGTTTAGGAAGCTCTTTAACGACAATATTTGTAATAAACACCATCAAAGTTAATTCAAAACATCAAAATGTATTTTGCAATGCAATTTCCCTCTGCTGTATGATATTAATCAATACATTTAATTATAATTGTCAATATCATTACCAACATACAAACTTATTTCTGTTATTGAGATTTTGCAATCATGTATAAATGTTTTCGAATATAAAAATCTCAAGCGACTAAATGTCAGTCCTGGAATGGGATTAATGACGTTTAAACCATATGGAAGAAAAGTACATATATGTATGTTGGTATGTATATGGAGACACTAATGCTTACGCGATAAGTTCCTTAAATAAAAGGGTTTCCAATAAAGAGGTAAAAATATTTAATATTAATGAAAATGTAATATTTTATCGGTCGTTAGCGATCGAGCCTTAATCGCGTTTTCGGTTGACAAAATAGTTATTAAAGTTGTCATGCGTGATCATACTG
Source organism: Paykullia maculata (assembly GCA_003055125.1). Lineage (NCBI taxonomy): Eukaryota > Metazoa > Arthropoda > Insecta > Diptera > Rhinophoridae > Paykullia > Paykullia maculata. The sequence continues at coordinate 16,468 of NDXZ01003442.1, read as the reverse complement.
GCAATCATAGCTGGTAACTTTTTTAACTAAAGTTTAGTTGTTATGCACTCATTTATAATAAAAATGTTCGCCTAATGGTCGAAATGCGACGGTCATCCTTGATATCAAATCGTTACTGCTTTGTTTGCTGGGTGTATTTGTTTTAAGTTTTCGTTGGTTAAAGCTTTTAAGACAAAGCTGGAAAAACGTGAACGTGATATTGCGGATTTCATATAACAGAATCAATATTTAGAGTTCTGTCAAATTTTTGTTTAATTTTAGCAAAATCTATTCTAAATGCAGAAAAACATTTTAAACTAATGCAGGTTTATCCTTCTTTTTATTTTTTATTATTTTTTTTAAAGTATATTAGTATTTTCCAAAGTAGTAGTGATACCATATCACTACAAACTGTTGTTAAGTTTTTGACATTTTAAGGTTCTGAAAGTATGAAAAACGAAGTTTAAGGCTGCATTCGCACCAAATTACATACTTATTATGGCCCTATTGAAATACCCTTTACTTAATGTCTTTGTTTTTCTAGTTGAATTTTTGACATGACAACAATGCATTTTGCATTACATAACAATATTTTCAATGTAAACATGGCAACACGCATGTCATTTGGTTTTTTGTTGCTGTTATTGTTTAAAAATGATTAATTAGTATTTAGACGGAGTGGAAATGTACACCAATAGTTTTTGTTAAGGAATGCAATTCCGAAGATGGATATTTTTCAAAAGATATATGACAGCTGATGCGTTCTCAATAACGTTTGTCATTTTATCAATCGATAAAAGATTAACAACTAATGTTTCTAAGTACATACTATTAAATGACAATTTAAGTACTTTAAGGATGCTTAAAGTGTTGTTGTGCTATAGCATTAGAATAAACAACTAATGAAACATGTATATGACATAAAGTATTTGCAAATTATTTAACGTTATTCCAAAGAGATCTGCTTTATTTAATTCTCCGTTAAATTTGGTTAAGACCAAATGGATTTATTCACATTATTTTTACGTGATATAAAGAGGCAATGTGTTGCTTTGAGCTGACATTTAAGCACAATCCTATGAAGGAATACACTTTACATGAATATTTGTTTACCTGCTTGAGATTTGTGTGTGTGTGTGCGTGTGTGTGTTTTACTTATATTAATAATTGTTTTTCAATTGGCTGCTTATCTGTGATTTTATGGCTTTTTTTAATTCTCGTATTAACTTAATATCTGCTTCATATCACTTTCAAGTTAATTTTGATTTCCCACCGGTTTAATGACTGGCAAAAGTTTCATCATCAATCAAATTATCATCTATTACAATGTATTTCTGGATGTATTAATGTATGTATGTATGTACGTATATGTACAAGTGTGTATATGAATAATAAAAGCTTCTGTGTTCGAGTGTCGCTTAACATATATTTGTATATATGTATGTAAATATCTAACAGTAAATATGAACAGGATTTTCGTTGCTTTTATTTTTATATTTAGCGATGCCTGAACATTTAAGAATTTTTTAATAAATGAATTGGAAAAATCGATTCATTAAATGTTAAATGTGAAGATAAAACTTTGAGAAATTTTACATTTTTCTTAAAAAAAAGAAGAAATTTGTAAAAAAAAACAAGCAACAAATATGTACTCAATATAACGGATTTCTTTTATTTGAAAAATTAAATAATCCTTAATTCTCCATTAATGGACAATTCATAAATAAAAGCAACTTTAAAAAATACTTTACAAAAACGGTGTTGTTCTTAATAGAAAACAAAAAAGTTATAGGCAATTGTTAAAAGGGTGCACTTTCAAGTGACTTATCTCTTAATTAAAAATTAATTGTCAAAGTCATTTATATGTAAAATTACACGAATTTGTCAAAGAGTTGATTTGATATTCGTTGAGAAATGTAAAAAAAAAGATTTTAATTTTTCTAGACTAAAATCATATTAAATTTCATAAGTAGATTTGCTACGATTTTACCTAACATTTTACTTTAAATCTAATGAAACAACAACTACTTTCCTTTTCTTAAATTACATTCTTAAATTACTGTTAATAAACTAGATAAAATGGTGCAAATAATTTTTCATTTCTATTGAAATAAATCTGTGCAAATTCTAAAAAAAGCGTTAAAAGCATTTCAAATGTATATTTGTTACCTTTCAACGTCGATAGATAGACCTACCGTAAGCAGGAGCTGCAGCATATTTGATGGATGGTGCAGCATAAGAACTTATGCCATGCGAGATGCCGTGAGAGTACAATCCATGTGAAAGAGCAGGAGCAGCATAAGAAATTCCATGAGAAATGGCAGGAGCAGCATAGGAAATTCCATGGGAGATGGCTGGAGCAGCATGGCCATAAGAAAGACCATGTGAAATGGCAGGAGCAGAGTGCCCATAGGATATGCCATGTGAAATGGCAGGAGCGGCATATGAGATGCCATGTGAGATACCATGTGAAATGGCTGGAGCAGAATGAGCATATACAGCTGGTGCATGACTGACAATGGCAGGTGCAGCTATGGCATGAGCTACAGGAGCAGCAGCAACTACATGACCTTCATTTTTATGCATATGTATAATTTTTTTTGGTAATTTTTATGGTTAGATTTTCATACATATATGTACATGGTTAATTTCAAAATTAATTTTTTTTTATATATATAATATATGTTTAGTGATGTGAAGATAAATGGAAAGGAATATTGTTTTTTAGTGGGTTAAAGTTGATATTTTGTATAAATGAAATGACAAGAAATTACTTTTAAATTTACTGTGCAACAAACAAATGTTTTTTATGTGGTGAAAAGTGCTGGATATATATATTTGATTTTATTTAATATTATGTTTAAATATTTAGGAGTTTATAAGTTTTTTTTTGTTTATTGTTTTCTTTTGTTTTTTTTCCAAATACTTACCGGGAGCATAACCAGCATCATTGCTTATGCTGGAACGTTGAACATGAGATTGTGAATGAGCTGTTTGTACTGCACTTGAGTATTCCGATTGCGAAGATTGACCATAATGACCCTTAACGGTATGCTCTTGTGATTGACCCACCGAAGCATGATCAGCACTGGGTGCAGAAATTGAGTAGGCAGCTGGGCCACCTGGTTTGGCATAAGCGCAGGCAAGGAAAGCAGCCAAAACAAAAACAATCTTAAATAAAAAATAAATAAAAAAAAATTAAATATAATTTTTATGCAGAGCAATAATAATAATAAACATAAATAAAGTGTTTGCTTATATGTATTTAGGTGACTTTGCTTAACTCTACTGAATTGTAGCATATTTTAGGTAACGCAAAGTGAAGTCGGCAGTATCTATTAATAATATATATTAGATGCTTAAGTGTTTACTTATGGCTTGGAACAAAGGCAAAGGAAGAAGTTTTTAAATTAGTAACTAAATTATAGCATAAACTTTTGTTCTTCATTCATAGTTAATTGCATATAAGAAATTTCTTTATTTTAATAGTATTAAATATTCGCTAGTTTAAGCACAAATTTCTTATATACTACGAAACTTTTGGCACGTCAGCGTTTCTTTAAGTTTGTTACAACTTCAGACAGGTAAAAGAACTTAATCACAGAACTTAGCACTTTGTCTAGCAATAAAATATTATTTATTTTTATAAAACTTTAGCAGCAGATGTCTCCTACATCCAAACGCATATATCATGTAGACATTATTGTATAATAATGTGTTTTTTTCTCAACTTCTACTCATACTCTATGTACATAAGAAATAAAATCCTAAGCCAAGTAAATTTTACACAGAGTTATAAATCTTAAAACATAATGGCAGTTTGTTGTTGGGCACAGCTTAAAATAAAAATAAAAAAACACTACACAAATAACTATTGCTTAAACAATAAAGAATGAAGGCGAAAAAAGAACTTCATCAGACAGCCATAAACGGAAGAGATAATGGACATCAAAAACAAAAACAAAAAATTATATTTTTGGCATTAAAATGCAGCAAATGAAATTCTTAATTTCCGCTTAGTGTCTAAAGAAACGTGAGAAAACAGCAATACATGGGATTCCAAAGAAGACACACAGCAAAAAGATTATAATCACAAATTAAGTTTTAGCGTTTTCATTATTTTTTTGTTTTTCGTCAGCTGGGTATTTAAAAATCCCAGTATACTTTTAGGAGCCACAAAAACTAAAACACGCACAAAAAACAAATTGTTTAGAAAAGATTTTGGGATTACTTTTGCCAACTAGAGAAAACAGCAATAAAAAATCTATTTTTTTTTAATCTCATCACTTTTCTTTTTGCATTCATCTTCCATGTAAGAGATTAAAACAATATTAAACTGTTTAATTATTTGTATTCTAAAGCATACCTTTAGGTAAGTAAGCAGCTGCTTAATTGTATGTTTTTGAAATAATACTTTAGGGTGAACAAATAAACAAAATTATATTTTGTTATCTTTATAAAAGGGCCACAAGAAATGTTTTACACACAACTTAATTAGTTTGTAAAAAGTTCAAATTCAACCTAAACTAATTAAGGTAGAAAAACTTTTTTTTTTAATGCAAACATAAACCTATATTTTAGGCGCAAAAATTTATTAGAATAAATGTTTGTACAAAAACTTAATGGATTGACCTCAACAAAGTATATTCTTTCCTTTTCTAATTAATTCAGCAAGAATTTAACAAAAATTAAATTAATAAACTTATTGTTGCTGTGGCTTTTGTTAAAAAATATTTTAAGAAAAAATTATTTAAATTTATTACTAAATTTGGTGGAGGTTTTATTAACAATTATTTCATTAGAATTAAATTTTTAAAATTCCTTAATGTATGGACAAAATAAATTGCTTGACTTTGTTGGAGAAAATAAGAAATAAACGTGAACGAAAAAACTGATAAATAAGTGCAAAACAAAATTTTTTTAACATTTTGGGAAACAAAATTTAAGTAATGTTGCTTTAACTTATCCAAGTTATTCAAAAAAATTGTTCTAAATTTTCTAACGATTTAGTTTCGAGAGAGTTTTTTAATTGCTTTAAAATTTAGAAAAACATTTAAAATATTATTTTTGCCTTTTAAAAATCATCCTGTACCGAATAGTTGAGCCACATACGACTTTTTTGTTCTGCTTCCGAACAAATAACAAAATTCTCTAAACATTACTCTACAAACCGCCAGCGGCAAAAGTATTCGCCACAAATCTCTGTTAATTATTTGGTTTTGTTTATATTTATTCTTTGAAGAAAATTTATTTTGGTTTGCTTTATAAGTTTATGACGTAATTTTTAATTAATTTAAATTAACTTTTTTAGAAAATAAATCCAATTTAATAAATCCTTACACACACAGACCTTATGTAACTGTTGTTTCTCTTGAAGAGTATAAAGAGTATTTTTTGTGCCACTTTGCAGTCCTTTGTGAAACACATAGTTAACATAGTTGCCGCTTCTATGTTAAAAACATATCTTAATTATATTTTTCTTTATATCTAACAAAGTTATAATGCAAAGTTAATAAGAAAATTTCTGTTCTTAGGCAATAAATTATGATAAAATTCTTAATTAAAGTTTATCTTATCATTAGAATTGTCGTGATATTCAAACTTGAATGAATAAAGGGAACATAAAAAATTTCCAGGTTTGTAAAAAATTTTAATTTTTTTTAACAAGAAATCATAGTTTGTTTTTAAAATTGTTTAAAAATTTGAAGTAAAAGAGATATTCTAACATTTCTGGATGGAAGTTGTTCAAAAAAACATACATAAATGAAAAAAACATAAAAAAAAAGAAATCGTAGAACAAGTAAAAACTAACAGAGCTGTCGATCAAATATTTTTAATTTCGACCTAAATTCTTTACAGATTAGTTAAGTAAATTTGAATTCCATAACCACATTAATTCACACACTTGCATTAAAATTCTTAAGAATCACATAAGCATATACCTTTAGATACATACATATGTATATCTGTACGTATGTACATGTCACTCACATGTCACTTTGATACTTTCTTATTAAGTATTTGTTCATGTCTTAAATAAACTGCAGCTGCCACCAAAAATAATAATAATAAAACACAAAGAATATCGTATTATTATAAAAATAAAACATAATTTTTGATGACACAAACAAAAGGATAATCGTAACGACACATATAACCACTTGGTTACTTTTTCCAAACAATTTGTTAAAGGAATAGATAAGCGTTGCCAGACTCATTTTTCAAAAAGAAACTTGTTGTTAAATCAAATATGACAAAAAGTGGGTAATAAGTTAAACACTGAGCAATATTTCTTCAAAAGTGGGAACTAAAAGCCCCTACAATCAATACAAATGTTAAATGTTAATGTTGGCTTGACCATAACTGAATTTGATTCGCTTTAATTGTATTAAAATCAATTATTTCTGGATATATAGCCTTGAAGGTTACTTTTGCATGTAGGTTTTATATGGGACCTAGGACCAATAATAGATCAACCTACACAAAATTTGTTAAGGATATTTGCGCATATATAAAACTTATTTCTGTTGAATTTTATTTATATGTTATAAGTCAGTTAAGATCCCCAAGCCTTTTTGCGGGGCAACATCTGTATGTGGGAGAGGAAAAACTATGAACCAAATATAACCCAAGTTAATAGGGTTCGTAATTGGATCAAAAAACCTATTAATGCAAAATATATTAAAAATGTTCGACCTGTCCCTGTAAAAAGGATTACATGGACAGATAGAAAAAAGAATGGCCATTGTTTTTACGACTCAAAAAATTATTCTAAATCCATCGGCTTACTTCAAGGTGGCTGTTTAACTATTCTTTCTAAAAACATGCAAAAAATCGTTTCCACCAATTGTAATGTAGACTATAAAAAGTGATGTTAAATACAGGGACATAAAGTGAAATCAATAAAAATAAGTAAGAAAAATTGTCGTCGGTGAAGCCCGACCGTATAACATCCCACACTACAGTATAGAAAATATAAAAATTAAACCATTTTTAAATAAAAGTTTTAAAGGATTAAATTGCTTACCGGGAGTAGGAATCAAATATGAAATATTTACCACAAATTTTTTTAATAAAAACCGTTTTTGCTTAGAATCTTATCTCAATTCAGAATTAAAATGAAAATTCATGAAAATTGTTTGGCAAATGGTCGAACGGCCATCGCTTATTCATCTTAAGAAGTGATTCGAAGCTTATCGGTATAATTTTGTTTTTTGCGTCATAAACATCACCATAAACGCTAAGTACCCCTCCTATCATCTTGTATAGTGGGGTAGGTTGTAAAAATATTGTAACAAGTGGAAATGTTTTCATAACAAAGTGATTTTTTTATTGCCAACATATGCTTGTGATCCGATTTGTTTTAACAGTTTGCCTAAATGAGCTTTAACTTTAAGCCATTACAAATAATAAAACAACAGTAAAATGAAACAAAAAGCCGTAAAGAAGTCAACCAATAGGGGGATATTAAAGTCAAATACTGCTATTTAATGTTTTTCTAAAGTCCATCTGCAATAAATTGATAAGTCATTTTACAAGAAACAAAAAGAGATTAAATTTTTTATTAATTTTCTTAAAATTTTATAACCTGTAAAGGAATAAACAGCCAAAGACTTAAATGAAATTGTATTGACAAAACTGAACTGATGAACTGTAATTGACATAAAAGTTAGTGACTCATTTGTCAGGCAAGTGGGTTTAAAGAAAAATATATGACCAGCACTAGCAAATGTCTTTAACTAGAAACTTCTTATACTGCTTCAACAAACACTAGTTGATATTAAAAGTGTTTTATCTAATACTTTTTTTTTCCTAAAACTGAGTCCTTCTTTTTTATGAAAGTATTAATATAATAGTTTTTATCTGAATGTGTGTCAAAGAAACACAATCCACAACTGCCACTTGTTTTAAGTGCTTTTTTTTGTTGAAATTGAAATAATAGAAAAAGCAAAAACAGATAAAAAGAGTTGCTGAGTACTGTCATACCAATTGAAAGTACCTATAGATAGATATTACGTTGTGGAAAAAGTGCAAAACGTATAAATGGCAAAACTAATATTTGAACATAAAAAAAGTTAAATAATAATACACTTTCAATAAAAATTTATTACAGACAAGTTAACAGGTTATTACATTCGAAAGGGGGATTTAAAAACAATTTCTAAAGTAAAGTGAGCAGAAAAAAAAATTTCTTAAATATATTTTCAATACATTTTTATGATATAAAAAAAAAGGTTTAAATTAATTTATATCCTTTAACAAGAAGGAAAAAAATTATATACAACAAAAAAATGTCAAAATTTTAAAATTATGGAAAATTTTTGATTTATTTATGATTTTCAATATTTTCTTAAAATTCTGGATTTTGAAAAAAAATTTAATTTTAGCAACTTTATTTCAAAATCCTTGTTTTGAGATAATTTTTTAATTTTTTTAATTTCATAAAAATTTTGAATGAACTTTTAACTTTTTTGGAAAATTTTTGATAAATTTTTTATTTTATAAAAAATGTTAAGGCAAATCTTCGATTTATTTATAAATTTCCGGTTACAGCAAATTTACAAAAAAAAAAATTTGATTTATAGCAAATTTATTAACAGTATAGAAAAGGTTTTTCAAATTCTTAAATTGCGAAAACAAAAAATTGTTGGTAAAAAAAAATTCATTAAAAAACGAAGCAGTTTTAGTTTTTGCTTTTATCTAATTTACTATTGCGATGATTTTTCTGATTTCTGATAGCAAATTATTTATGAATACAACATAGATAGTGCAAACTTGGAAAGTTGATTTCAATTCAACCATCCAAGAAGAGTCAGAATATGCTTTTATACTTAATAAGGTCCTAAATAAATATTGCACAAATGACAAATGGCATTAGAATCTTTTTAAAATATTGTTTAGCCAGTAAGCTTTTAAAGCATTATTTATATTATTGAAGCTCGTAATGACTCTCAATTATTTTAATAAGATTTTAATTTAAATTTAACTTAATTTGTACTAGCAGTACTTAATATTTTAATTTAAAAAAAATGCACATTATTTAATTAATTCCTGTGTAAATTGTTCCAATGGTTTTAAAAAGTAAGTTTTTCTAAAACCACAAAAATCTGGTCAATAGTAAAAAGTAACTCAACAAACGATAAACAAAACGAATATAATATAAATTAAGAAGACCATATTGCATCATTTATAGATAATATTTTCCAAAAATTATGGTGTTAAATTGCGGTAAAATTATTAAGTTATAAGCTGGCAAAAAAAATATTCTATTTCAGTTTAACTATCAAGTTATACGACCAATTTTGTTTAAGTTTTTATAAAAAAAAAACAATTTTTTTTTAATTTTCACCAGCCTGTGGCCACCCTTACTGTCACAACACTTTGCCTTGTTTTTGTTAACAAAATTAAATTAAATTGTTAACCTTTTCAGAAAACAACCAACAACTTGGTTATAATAATTTATTTTGTTTTATTGTTTTAAATTCATGTCGTTTGGTTTTGTTTGGTTTTATCCAGGAGGTGGAGAACATGAAACACCAGCAAAATAATGAAAAAAAAAAGTTTTGCATTTTGTTTTTAACAAAAACTAATCATGTTTCTCGTGAGTGTTTTACTATGTTTCTATACGATTTGGTTTATTTTCAGAAAGAATAAATAGAAAAAATAGTTTTTATTGTAATTAAAACTGTGTGTGTGTGTGTGTGGTTGAGTATGTAACTTTATGGTGATGATAGTTTGAATAACTATTTAACTACATACATATGTACAAACATATTCAAGAGCTGTGCCACTGCGTAACTGTGTATCGCAATAGTTAACAACAGCGGTGAATATTAAACATGTTAACATTTGTACGCTGTTCGCAATGTCAATCAAGATTACTTTGTAACAAATACTTTTAGAGAGAGAGAAAAAAAAACTTGATAACCTTATTTGCTAAAAGAAAAACAACAACAACAGCAACAGCAAGAGCTAAAATGTATAAAATAAATTGGATTTTTGTATTTGTTACATTTCTCCCTTTTATTTTAAGAGAAAACTTCTTGTTTTTAATGGAAAACTGTTATCGCGGTAAATCGCTAAAGTTCAGTGAAATTTTTATTTAACTTTTTTACACCTTATTTCGAACCCGATGAATGGGGATTAAATTAGATACCCTTTTGACTAGCAGACCAATTTTTTTGTGTTATTTTCAATCCATGTAGAGTTAATTTTGTAGAGCACTGTCTCCTTAACTCTAAATACATTTCATTTATTGTTATGTTCGTACCCTGTTTAGAAAACTGCAACTTAAAAATTCCATTTGCCACTATCTCTGATGCAACATAAATACTTATTGACCTCTAAACAAAGACAAACTGCGACTTGAAAAATAAATATAACAGAAGGGGAATAATAAAAAGGAAAAATAAACTATTTTAAGCTTAAACATATAAACTTAAAGGATGTCTTTTAAGTTTTACTACGGTGCCTTTCTGTTGTCTGTGGCAACTTCTTTGATGCTGACGACAGAACAAAGAAACAGCTTAGAATAAATCTGGAACATCATATAATAGTATGTATATATTTACTGATTTATTATCGTTATGTACAAAATAGTTATGTATATAACTTTAAGAAGATGCACATCATAATACTAGTATTGGATGAGGCTGCAGCTGCATACAATAAAAACAGTATAAAAAAAACAGCAGGACTTAAATCTTTTAGTATGTCATATAAAAAAGGCGAGTTGGAAGTAAAGCTAAAGTAAACTATTATTAACAAGAAAATAATCAAACCAATAAAACAAAATGTTTAAGTAACATAGTATTACGATAAACTTTAAGCTAAAACATTTTTTTTCCTAATTTCAACTTATTGTCAGGGGGTTCCTTTCTACCAATACTCTTTAGTAAAATATTTAAAATTTATATGACACCAAAAGTCATAAGTCAAACAAAAAGGCTTTCAAACAAAGTTCAAAGATCTAAAGGATTTCGAATTTCCTTTATAAAAATCTACTTGTTTTTTACAAAAATTCTTAATTTTTTATACATATTTTTTTTTATTATTAAAAAATCGTTGATCCAATAGGTCATACTGTTAAACTAAATCTTGTAATTTTTTTTCTATATTTCTCAATCAACTGTCTCTACTCTGCCCAGCATGATAAAAACAGTTTTTAGTAAGTTTTATTAAGAACTTTTTCTTTTGCTTTTCTTTGTGCTTTTTGTGCTCTTTTACGTTTAGATTGTTAAAAAAAACTATAATCTCTCTTATATAACATTATTCCAATAACTCTGTTAGTAAGAAAATAAGCAGGCAAGTCAAAAAGTCAGGGTAAAATTAAAGCTTTTTTTACGAATATACAACGCAAAAAATGAACTGAAAGAAATATATGTCATAAACTTTTTAAAATGAACACAAGAAAATTAAGGAAGAAAGTAAAACAAATTAAAATATATATTGAAGACTTAACATTTTTTATTAATAGAAAATGATTTGCATAAAAATGATAAAGAACTTGGTTAGAGATAAAGAGAATCTACTTGAGATTGTTACCAAGAACTTAAATATTTTACGGAATAAAATTCCGTCCAATCCACGTTTTTTTTTATTTTCAGAAGACGTTTAGGGAAAAATTCTTAAAACTAAATATGCAATTTAAAATGTCTCAAATTTGCATAATTTGTTCTAAAAGACAAAAATTGTACATAATTTTAAAAGTGGCTAATAAATGTTAACTTTATTAATCTTGAATGCATAAATGTTGAATGTGACGCCTTATGGTATGTAAGTTTTTCAACAATAAAAACTAAACGAAACTAATCAAAGTAATAAAACTTAAACGATCGAAATAAAAGCCATTTTGACCAGGTTGTTTGACAGGCCTTATTGCCTAAATTTCAAACCTTTATTCGGGTTTATTTCCTTTTATTTACAAAGGAGGATCAAAAATAATAATTTATAGGTTGAATTGTTGTGGAAGGGATGCTGATTTTTAAAGTTCTATTTACCAAACGAAATGTGAAGCTTTTGAAATCGTAAAAGAATAATTCATTTGGTTTTCTTTAAAAGCAAACAATTATTTTATTATTTAGAAGTAAATTTCTTTTTCACCCACCTTTAAAAGAAGACGTTTTTCTTAATATATAAATTTTTTTATATTAATATGGGACTTATTTTGAAAAAATGGGCGAATAATAATTATAAAAAGCCAAAGAGATATTTTGACCTCAGTAGCCTTTGTGCCATATTTAGCGTTACCAATAAACCAAAGGTGCAGGTAAAGGTGAAGGTTTTACGATTCCTTATAAGTTAACTGACTTTAGTTTATGAATATTTTATCATCAAAAACATATTCAACTTATTTCTTATGCAAAGCTAAGTCAATTGACCACTTTACTATCCTTAAATAATATTGATTATAGTTATTTAAAACAAAATTTTATTTAGCTTCAGCACTAACTTATAGATTAATTTGAAAATCTATGACCTTTTTTAGTGAAAAATAAGGTTTTATCTTAATAACGTAAAACAATGACTCTTTTGCGATTTAGAATTTCCAAAACTTTTTTGAGTGAAGCCATTTTGTTCAACAAATATAAAACTTAAAATCTTATTTAATACTTATGAATTATTTAAAGGCATTTTGAAAGAAATTTTGCATTTGTTAAAGCATTTTAAATCAAAGTATCCTTTTTTATACATTTTAATTAAAATCGATTTAACAAACATAGAGGAGACAGGATTTATTTGGAAAAGAAAACTTGTAATTCTTTTTTTCTATTTTGTTAAATGCAAAGCAATAAATATTGTTTCCATTTTGCTTATGTTTCAGATTACTTTAGTCATTCGATAAAAAGTTTAAATTAAAAACATGAAGAAGGATATTAAAATGAAAGAAAAGAGAATTCTTTTGCGTTTAATAACTGTTTTGGTTTAAGAACAAGTAAGTTTTTTAATCACACATACATCTACAAACACAATTTCACAAAAAAATGCACACAAACACAATCAAACATTAAATACTCTTTCAAAAATGTATTATCTGAAACTTTATTATGTCCTTTTTTGTATTTTATTGTTCTCCATTAATTTTGTTATTTTTTTGGATTTTTGCATTTATCCTTTTGATTTCATTGGATTTTCTTTTTACGCACCTTGAAAGCCATTTTTTATTTTAATGTTGTTTTGTTTGTTTAAAATTGTTGAGAAAAAATGTATGTAAAAAAACTTTAAATTTAGTTTTTAAATTGGCACCGTTTTATTTGGAGTATTTGAAATGAACTGTTTCAATATGAAGTTCTTGCACATTATTTATACTTTTTCAATGAATAAATTGAGTTGTCTTATGGCAGCATAATCTGCTGTAGCAGATTGTGGCATAAAACTATAACAACACACACACGCACGCACGCCTTTGCCTAAGAAGATCATATAAAAAAAATCTTAAAACCAAACAAGTTTTTATTTAAACGGCTATAACATGATTTAGTTTTTCCAGCTTAAACAAAAACCAACAAAACTTTAAACTAAAAAAAGGTTTAATTTTTAAAACTCTCTTATACTGGCAGATACAAACGAAACTATTGTGAATAATTTTGTTAATTTTATCTCTCTCTCTCTCTGTTTAAATTCATCTCTTTATTTAATGCATTTTCAATTATTATTTGGAGCATAATTCATTTAGAGTATTATTTCCATTAACTTTTGATCAAATAATTTTTTTTTGCTGCTGCTATAGTTTTGCCTAAATTGATCATAAAAATTAAATCCACTTATACAAACATACATTTTTTTGCACGCATTTTATTATTTTAATTAAACCATAATTAAGAGATTAAACCTTTTTTTTTTAATTTAATGGCCGTTTGGCTGGTTGCTTTACTTTTTGTTGCTGCAAATTACCAGAATGTTTAAATTTAATTACAATTTTTTGTTTGTTTTATTTCTTTAATAATTTAATTGCGCGAAACAAACAAGTTGTTCTTTCTACGAACGATTTTAAATGTATTAATCGTAAGGTATTTTAAAATTAATTTGGGTTCAAAAGTACGTGTCAGCAATTATCTTAAATACAAACATTTTTTCAATAACAAAACAATAAAATCAAATGAATTAAAATTACAAAGAATTTAATTTCATCAAATATTTTTTTATATTTAAAGAAGAAGAAGGAAAAGAAAAATGAAATCAAATGAAAAAAAAAACAAGTAAACCTTCATTGTAAAATGTTTAGAAGTTGTCAATGGAGACAAAATTAATTTAATTGTAGGCAAATTCTATCTGTCTAAAACAGTGGTGGAAAAATACATAGATACTGTTGTAAAAAACTTTTGTGTACTAATCAAAGCTAAAACAAATGCTCCCTGTTTTTTTTTTATTTCCAGTTTACAATTAATTGTTTATTGTAATTTTTTTAATACAAAAATATTTTCTTGGAAATTTTTATTTTAAATAAAAAACTTTAAACAAAAAATCATTGTTATTTCTGCAAATTGATTTGCACAATCACTCTTGCATTATTTTCTAAAAAAGTTAAGCAAAAATATTACTTCAGCAAGTGATAAATATAAATCGTGTTAAATTCCTCTCTCGAAATTATTACATTTCCAGGAGCGACATAAAGTTTTTACTAATTTATGTGTGTCAATGCAGCGCCAACAGCAAGTGGCTAGAAATTGAAAGCTTGTCGAACACTGTTCCAATGGGAGTACTATAATATTTTTAATTAGTTTTTAACAATCAGTTCACTATGACATATTTAAAAAAAAAAATCATTATTAGTTAATTCCACAACTACACACTTTGTGGCCTTAATGTATTTCTTTAAAAAATTTGCAAGAAAATTTCGCTTTACTTTGGCTATTAAAGACAAAATTTGCAATTCCATTAAAATCATACTGAATTCGAATGCATGTGTTAAAGTCTAGATATTTTAGGGTGTGGTATTTCTTACACATTGTGGGAATTTATTAGCTTTTTATTTGCAGCACATGATCACTGTGTGTAAAAATTTTAAACTTATCTTAAAAAAACGTATAATTTTAATTACAAATGTTTGTGTTTTAAACTTTATTTTAATATTTTAAAAATATCTTTTAAACTTAATAGTTTTTGGCCTTACGCCCAAATAATATTCCATACTAAGTTTTCTTATTAATAGACATATTTAATCGATTTATGAAAAATTTATTAACTTTAATTACAACCCTCAGTTTTTTAACTTTAAATAAAAAAATCATTTCATATAAGAGACCCACCTTAAATCTGTAATGGAAAATAATAAATTCAAAAAGTAAGTCATTTGTAAAACTAATAATAAAATCTTTGTAGTTTAATTTATTATTAAAATATGCCCATATATTCTACAAACACTTACAAGCAAAAATGTTCGTACAGAGGCAGTTAAAACAAAAACTAACAGCCAAATCTGGCAAGAGCGGCAAGTGTTGAGTTTTATTCCGGCTCGCGGTTACGCTGAAGGGACGTAACGTTACACTTTTGTGACAAAGAGTAATGTTATTTTAACTTTTAAACAAAACATTACTAAAAAGAAATGAAGTAGCGAGTAAATCGCTGAATTTTATATGCGAATTAAAGACAAATTCAACACAATAAAAGTAGTTTTTATCAATATTAAGAAGAACTGAAATCTTAAATAATTACATAGAAAAAACTAAGAAAATGTTTTATTTATCAAAATGATTCAACCAAGCAAAGAAATGTTCAAATTTGCATCTATCACCGGAATGAATTTTCTAAAATATTAAAAGTAAAATATTAAAAGTAAAATATTAAATTTAACAAAAATTTAGATTTTAAATAAAAAACTAATATAAAAAAAAGTTTACTTTAAACAAGTTATTAATTGAATTAATTAAAAAAATATAAATTTTGTAATCAAATCAATCTATCGTTGCCTCGAAACAACGTCTCCTAAAATTGGGTTGTATGTACAGATCTTTGCTAAGTTAAGTGGTGTTTGTGGTCTTTTTTAAAATTGTATCATTTTGCCATATTTTATTATCTATCCCTCCGTAGGTGGAGAAATTTATTTTCTTCCTCTGCCGTGATTCGAGCCGGGGTACTTCGGTTTTAAAGTTCGACGCTCTAACCACTACATCATGCCACCGACCAAAATATCAAAATTAATATCAGCTTTTAATATTTTTAAAACTTTAATGGTAAAAAACCAACATTTTTAATAAGAGCATTCTCAATTAAGAAAGTTGATTGAATGAATTATTTATTAAATTAAATATAATTTTTCTACTAATAAAGAACCTAATTGAAAAAAAATAAAATTATTGATTAAATAATTAATTGAATTAATTAAAACCGTAATTAAATTTAATCCTAAGTTTTAATAACGCGTTAATGGGGAAAAGGTTTTTTATTTTTTTTATGAAGATTAACGCACCAAAAAAGAAGAATTATCTTTAAACTTTTGCAACAGACTGTAGTCAACCAGCTTTTGTGCGTTTAACAAACACTGCAATCA
>NDXZ01003432.1:8567-48785 GCA_003055125.1 Paykullia maculata | reverse complement strand
GAGCGCTATATTTGGCTGTGCCAAATCTTATATACCCTTCACTGCGTGTATTTACGTTAAAAAATTTTTTTTGCCTATATTTCTAAATTTTTTTTTTTGAAATTTCTCACAAGGCATGTCTTACTCACAAATATAATCATTTTTGTGTAAAAAAAAATTTTTTTTTTGCTTTATATATCGTTAATTGTCGAATTTTTGTGATTTGTAATAGCAATCTCTGGAAAATTTCTGATTGTTTGATACCAATAACGTGTCCGTACGACATCGGGTGACTGAAAAAAGTTGATTTCACCAGACGGACATCAATTTATATACTTTATGGGGTCGCAAATGAATATTGTAGAAATTACAAACGGAATAATAAACTTATATATACCCTTATCACCTTAGGTAAAGGGTATAAAATGTGTAATTATTTTTGATTTGGGCTTAAACGTTGGTTGCAAAACAATATATTTGAAGGAGGATATCATAACAACAATAAGCTGACGAATGCCTGATTTGCTATACTATGCATCACTTTAACTTTAACAAACATATTTTCTATAAATATTTTTTGAAATAAATTATAATGTACTATAATTATAGAAAAAAGTTTTTAATAACTTTTAGAATACTTTTGCTCTCAACTTCATAATTGACTAAGAAATTTTTTTGACACAAACATTTTTTTCGTTTTATTAAAGATTACCTTTATTTTATTATATTTTTATTTGAAACTTTTTAAATTACTGTGATTCTTTTCCAACAAATCATCAAAGACATAACCCTTAATAATGCAATTAAGTAAATTTATGTTTCGATTTTTCCTACTCATTCTACCAAATAAAATTCTACAATTAATCGCTTGTCGTAGAAGAAAAAAAAATAAATAAAAAAGAATTAATGTTTTTTTGCAGGCATTAGAAAACAAGTGTTAATAAAAACTAGCAAAGCAAAAGCAAAACAAGTTAAAATGCTACATTTGGCCGTATCAAATCTTAAATACCCCTCACAAACGTGTGGGAATGTATCCAAAAGCTGAAAAATATAAATTTTTGTTTGTGGATTGATTTTGTAAAATGTTTAATTTTCTGATTTTCTTGGCATTATTTTAAATGTTTAACATCACATAAAATTCTAGATGACAAAAAGTTGATTTCAACCAACACACGGACAGACGGACATGGTTCAATCGACATCTCTATTTATATGAAAATAAAATATATATAATAAATAAAATATATATCGCAAATAAATATTGTATAAATTACAAAAGGGATAACTAATTTATATATACCATTGCCAGTGGTAGTAATAAAAGCAGTAAAGGGTAGAAAAAAATATAATAAAAATAAAATTTTTTTAAAAGTCTCTAATGAAAGCAGCACCAAAATTGGAGATAATGTGCAGAATAAAATGGATTTTGGGACTTTAAGGCTGCCCTTTATAAGAAAAATAAGATTTTTAAATAGATTAATATGAATATTTTTATGGTTTCACAAGATCTAGTAAAAAATTGTTAGTCTCCTAAAAAATTCTAACAGTTAAAAAAAATTAATTAATTTTTTTTTTCATTTGCAATAAATTTGTAATCTTTCAATATCACAAAAAAAAATTAAACATATCGTAAAACTAAATGTTTTCCTTTAGTGTTGTAGCGCACAACAATTATCTGTGATTAATGTCGGTAATATTTGCAAATATTAAAATCTATTGCAGTGGAAATAAAAACATATTACAACAAATAAATTACACAAATAAAACATATTACTTGAACAACATGTTTAATTTACTATTTATATAACGACAAACTAACTCTGGGAAATGAAAGAGAAAATAAGAAAAACAATAAGAAGAAGAATACTATTTATAAATTCAACTCAAAAATTTATGTCAATTAATGTGTAATGAAATAAATTTTATTTGACATCAACAGTGGTATAAATAGGGTGTCCCATTTACAAGAGATTTTGATTAAGAAGAATTTTAGGCCAAGAATATTTTTAGATAAATGGTTATAAATTACAAGGCATCGACCCATAGCACGTTTACCAAATGGCAATGCATCAAAAAATGCACTGTTTGGTACAGAGCTTAGACAAATGGCACCATAGTATGGTCGTGCAAAGTTGCTGGCCTAGAGGAAATAATTTAATCTTACGCATTCGCATTAAATATTTCCAAAGTGCTTTAGATTGCAATTAAAAAAAAAGGTAAAGCTTTAGAAATTATCTGTGTAAATATTTTACTTTTTATTTTATGATGAATTTATTTGTATTTCAAAAACAGACTTTACTAAGAGTTTTTTATTGTGGTTTGAATTTGAAAAGAGCAAAACCACAATTCAAAACAATGCAAATATTTAACTTAAAAACATAGTTTTATTAAAGAAAAAATAAATAAAAAATTAAGCTTAAAATTTATTGACAACAAAGTGACCTGACCTAAGTCTGCACATTTATAAATATTTTGTAAATATTTAAAATTTTTTACTTTTAACATTTAATCTTGAATTTATACAAAATACATATGTATGTATAACTTTTTAATACATACAAATATGTGCATATGAGTATATGAATGTGTGCCTATACAAATATTATCTTTAGCTTTATTTCTACACATTAAAACTGTAGTTTTTATTCTATAACCGATATTAAATTCTCCTCTAGCTGCTGTGCCAACAGTTTAAGTTGTTTCCAATTGTATACTACTACTACTTTTTAAAACACTTTCAACCATAACCATTTACTTTTATGTAACTAAAATAGAAAAAAAATATGCAAAATATTTTAGAAAACTAATGTGTACAAACGATGGCAATGCATGTGAAAAATGAAACCAGAAATCCCTTTAGCAAAAATTTCATATCCCCATAACGTACATATGTGTTCATGAGATAAGAAGTGCATATTTTCACAATTTATATGAAAGCAAGTAAAAAAAGTCAAAGTGGCAAATGAACACTTGATATTTTTGCTTAGAATGAAACAGAACAATTAGCAGGAAAAATTAAAACGAGGTGTGATAGGAAAGTAAGGAAAAAATATTATATATTAAATATTTAAAATTCTTATATATTTTAATTATTTGTTGTGACAATATAATGTCAAATTATATTTAAATTTATTTAAAGAGTAGAATAATGATGTTTGATTGCCTGTTATAGTTGAAAAAATGAGGTTCTCTGGCTCAAACCAAACACATAACAAAAAAAAATGTGCTTAAATTTAAAACTATTCGAAGTCTTTTTAACTTAATGTTAAAGCAAAGTTGTAAGCTAAATAATGCTGATAAAAAGATTGTTGTGTAAAAATTGATTGCAACTAACACCTTGATAGACTAAAATAGCTTTATATCTTAAATTAAAAATATACTTTAAAACAAATATTGTTCATTAAATCCCTTCGTCACCTAATAATAACCACCCTCGTATTATTATTTTTTTATAGCACTATAATTAAAATTTATAGGTTTCTTTTTTACTTTGGCATTTTAAATCATGCAAAGTTTTGTAGACAAAGCGGTAGACCACACAAGAATTCCTGGGGCGAATAAGAAAAAAAATTTTAAAAATAAAGTTTGTTTAAGAATAAAGACAAACATGTTTTTTGTTTACGTAAATACATTTTTAATAACTTATATTTTTTTTTTGGAAACTGATTTTAATTTAGGGAAATGCCAAAATATTGCAAAATAGAAATATGTAGTAGGTTTAGAAAATTTTGTAAAATATAAAAATAAATTCGTCGATATTATGTACAAAAAAAATCTTTATAAATTAATTAAAAAATTTTCTTTAATAAAAAAAACCCATTTCAAAATAATAAACAAAAAATTTTTACAAAAAAAATTATATATTTTGTACAAAAACATATACAGTAGCCCAATAAAGTCTACATACAGCAATTTAAAAGCAATTTCATTGATATTTAACAAAAAAATGTAAAGTATTTTTTACTGTACGATATTACAGCAAATGCTTAAAAATATAAAACAGTAAAAAAATTCCGAGGTTTTAAATTTTTATTTAACAATTTTTATAAAACAAAGTCTAATAAAACTGTATGTTCACTTATTTGTGATAATTTTTTTTAACTGAAATTGATTTTTTTTCTAATTAAAAGTCATAAAAATTCGCTAATATATCTTGGTTTTAAGTCTTTTTTTAAATAAATATATTTTTATTAATAAAATATTCGAAAATGCAGTTTAAATAGAAAAAATTATACATTTTTGCACTGTATGTAGATTTTATTGGGCTACTGTATTTTTTTTAAATTTTCTTTAAATAATAAATGTGTTGTTTATTCTGGCTCAAGTTCATTTTAAATTTCTTCATTATGGAGAAATAAATTTTTTTTCTGATAATTGAATGAATATTGTGAAAAAGTAAGTTTCACAACAGTAGCCGAGTTGAATGCATTTTCGAAACCAGCTACGGTTTCATGACCAGCGATTTTTGATCGGTATTTTAGTGTTGGATGTAAATATCATCTATTTAACTCACAGTTTATTAGGAAATAGAATATGGTAACTGATAGTCGCCAATATTCATATTTTCTATCACTAACTGAGGGAAAACGAAATTTATCACAACAATTATTATTTTTTCTGTTCATATTATTTTCAACATTATCACATGTATTTGTCCTGCTTTAATCATTCAACTGATGGCAATGAAGTAGTTGTTGTATTTTTAGTATAACTTTTTCTTTTTATATCATTGTTTTTCTTTGTTTTGGTCAGTCTTCATCAGATGGTTGACCATTAATGATATTACCCCGTTCCATAATTTGTTATTTTGTAATAATTTGAAATATTTTCAGCCAAACTTATTTTAAATAAAAAAGATTCGTAATTTTTTGAATTTTAACTTAAATTAAAATATTGCTAAATAATAAAAAAAATTTTAAAAATGTTCATTATATTATTACTTTTAAAACACGGTTTACAAGCAGAAAATATATCAAAAATTTCTATAAAGATAATATATAATGAAATTTTTCTGTAAATTTAAAGAATATTAAAAATTTAAAATATTGTTTATTTTGCTGGTATGTCTAAATTGTTAAATTATGTGACTTTTTTACACAGAATAAGTAATTGATGTAAAAATCCTTAAATTCGTGTTTATATTTGTTTTTCTTTTATTAATGAATATCTCTAAATCAAGAACATTTTTATTGTTTTATATTGTATATTTTTCTTTCTAGTTTTGAAATTTCTTTTCAAGTTTACTGCCATGGTCTGAATACACTTAATTTGAATGAAATATTGAAGAGCAGGAGAAGAAACAAACAAACAAACAAAGACAGACATGTACAAGCATTTAGACTTAAGAACAAACAAATATACATACATATGTACATACGTAGATATATATGACAAACATACATACGTACATAGGTATATTGATTATTAAGGTACATTGTAAAAAATTGTAATTATTTAGGAATCAATTTATGAAATAAACAAAAAGACTCTAATGTTGCGTATTGTTACTATTAAATGTTAAAATAATACTCATACGCACTGTGTTCAATTAAAACGTAGAGTCGTCGATCCATGCCCATAGGTATGTTTGTATATGTATTCGGGTAGCCTTCGTATAGCTATTTTGTATCAAAGGCATATTTTAGAATATTTTTTTGTATTATAAAGGAATAACCTGTGCATAAATAAATTCTTTTTTAACAGCTGTTTCAATTTGTTTCACACTTTAATAGATGACAAATTAAACTTGTATAATATTGTCTGTTTAATATAATAAGTGTAAATATAAATTTAATATGAATATAAGTACAGATCGGATTGATCACGTTGGCTGTGTAATATATTTTGGCCTTTTACATTTTCTATTACAGCTTTTGTTAAATAAAATTTTTGTTAAGTGTACAATTTGTATTGATATATGTCTGTCTAAATGTATATTAAGTATGAAGGACTACAGCCTATAATATTCTTACGTTTAAAGTTCACGTACATCAATTACCTTTAACATGAACAATATTTTATCTTAATATCAGCATGTAAAAAACTATGTACGTAGAAGTACTTATAGTATAAGGTAATACAATCACTATTACTTTTAATTCATAGTTCACTTAAAAGTGGAAAGCAAAAATAATTCGCTCATTTATGGTTCTAACAGTCATATTAAGAAGGAAAAGTTTCATATTTATGTTGCTTAGAAAAATACAAAAAATAATTGCTCATTATGACTTTTATTTAAAAGAAAAGTCAAAGACAACAACAATAGTAAAATCTAATCTGTGATAGAAAATATGTATCAAAGGTCAGAGAAAATAAACAAAATAAAATTAAACTCTTTTTTACTCACATAAAACTTTAAAGTGGGATAAAGAAAATCAAGAGCAATAAACTCTATCACCAAAATTGAGCTATGAATTTAGTATTTTATATAAGTGATCAAGTTACTTTATATGTTTTTTTTACAAATTTGTCACTCCATGTAGTGATATTTTTTCACTCTTTGTTGTTGTATTAATTTTGGCAGTAGTTGATAGTATGTTGTTATAGTTAGGACATGTAATAGTCAATACGCAATTATTGTAAATGACATTGAGAAAGACATTTGATGAGTGGGTGTCCATCTAATTGTCATTAAATATGAAAAACTTGTAGCTATAAGTAGACTCTAGTTAAAATGAAAAATGTAAGGTTTTTTTTTATTTTTTCAAGTTTAATTACTATTGGGGGACATTGGCAAACTATGAGTAAACAAAAATCCAAAGGCTATTAAGATGTTCTTTTATGGACTCTGCTTTTAGTAAAGAAGACTTTTACCGTTTTATCATCTATTTGACTAGTAAAGTAGGGCGGAAATTGATTTATTATTCAATGGGATTTGTACTTTGAAGGTCTAATTGCAATGTGAATTTGTATTACTTATTCACCTTTTTAAATTCAAAGAACATTTGAAACTTTAAAAGAGATTTTTACAAACAATTCTGAAAAGCAAATAAATTCCTTAGAAGAATTTATTAGAAAATTTGTTAAAAAGGGAAAGTTACTTAAAAACTTCTACAAAGAAAAATTTATTGAAAATTTTTATAAAATAAATTTTCCATATAAAAAAAACTTTTATAAAAATATGAATATTTGCATAATTTTCTATTAAAAAATTTTTTTTTAAGAGATTTTTTATAAGAGAAATAATTTCAAGAATTTGAAGAGATAATTTAGCAAAAAATTTCTATGAAGAGAACATTTTAAAAAATCTATAATATAAAAGAATTATTATAAATAAATGTTCTATAATTCTTATTTTTTTTTAATTCAGAAATTTAGGATGCCGTAAAGCCTATATTCCTTAGAAATAGAAAATTTCTAATGAATATTCTGGAGAATGTTTTTGAAGAGAAAATTTATTAAAAATGTTCAATTAAATACAAGCTTCTAACAAAAAATATTTAACAAATTTTTTTTACCAAAATACTATATAAAAAAATTTCTTAAATATTAGTAGTTTTTATACGCTTCACCACAGGTGACAATATTCTACAATATTTATTTGCGACCCCATAAAGTATACATATATATATATCTATATATATATATATACATATATATATATATATATATTCTGAATCCTTATAGATAGGGAAGTCGAACATTTCCAGAAAAATTAAAGTTTTAATCTTTTTTTTAATAAAACGTTGTTGTATGTATATATAAAATATGTTATAAAATATAATATCTTGAGATCATTTTTTATTAAAAACAAAAATTTGGCTAAAAAATTGTTTACAAAATAATTTTGCAATGATATGCTTTACATACACACACACACACACACATGCACATGTAAACATACTTTAAGATAAATTTATGTATATTACTTCTTCCTAAACACAACCGAAAAATAAAATATGTTAAACAAAGTGTAAAAAACTCAAAAATTTTAACACTTGTATGACATGTGTCTTTCATCATGTTAAATAGTGTCGACACCCAAACACTTACACCCACTCGTTTAGTTATTCGTATGTTAAAAACTTTTGCTTAACCCTTTCTATACTAATACGATAATTTTAAACTATGTATTTTTAAACATTTTTTTTTAATAACTGTTACATCTTGCTAACTTACAGGTGTTCAAATAAGAAGATCACATATATAATTTTTGCTATTTTATTTACAATAGTTGTAATTTTTTTGGTTAATGCTAATCATCTTAACCGTAATTTGTTAGAAAGTATATATTTTTTAAAATAGTTTTAGGTTGAAAATTTTTTTCATTACACAACAAATAGTTTTCTCATTTCATAAATGTTTATTTATTTATTTTTTTTTTTAGAAAAACCAAATCAGAGATCCCTTTATTTGTATGCTCAGATAAAAACATTAAAAGTAATGGCAAAAGCGCAATTTATCCGGTGAGTATAAATATTATTAGGCAGATATATTTTTTGAAGCTCTGAATGTGGTGCTTATTGGGTTAATAATATTGCATAAATTTGTCAGTTTGATTTACCGCTTACACCAAATAGCAAACAAAAAAAAAAACCAAAAAAAAAGGAACAAAAAGAAAAACTAAAACTCTAACTGAAAATGTCAGTCACACATGATGGCCAAAAATTGAAATATTTTCCTAAACATAATCTTAGCAAACTAAAGGAGAGAATACAACAATAAAAAAATACATATAAATTATATATTTAGATAACGGACACATTTCATCTTTAAGGATGTTTTTGACCATAATTTATACTATTTTAAAAAAGATCCAAACAAAACACAAAAACATGCTACATTGAACTATGCAAAAATATTTTATTTTTCTTAACAAAAATTTTAAATATTCAATATAGATATTTTATAAGAAAAAAAAAAAAATACAAAATAAAATTTCTATTGCATTTTCTCTTTTCGTTAGGAAAAGTAATTACAAATATTTAAAAAAAGACAGATTAAAAATAATTTAGTTTAATAACATTTCTATGATATTAAAAAATATTTTTTTGCTTTCTATTTCCTCTACTTTGGATTTATAATTTTTTAATAATTTAATGCATTTTTATTTACCTCAATCAAAAAGTACAAACGATATATAAATATGATTATGACTTAAAACAAAAGGACAATAGATGTCAGCCAATAATGTTTAAGCACAATAAAAATATTGTGGTGAAAATAAATAAAAAAATATTACTAAAAGGTCAGCCCTTATTTAAATAACATTTAATATTCTGTTCTATTAAAATAAAGGTCAAGTGACATTTTTTAATATTTTTCCTTTGTTAATTCGAGATAATAAACGTTTTCATTATTAATAATCGCTTTGGTGATTAAAAAAATAACAAAATGTTTAGTTTTTTGTGACACATTTTCTTTGGATGTTGTTGTTGTCATTTTTTTTAGTTTTGCAAAAGTTTTTGACACAGCAATTACTTAAATCAACACTTCCAACAGGCAAAAAATCAACTAAAAACAATTAATTTTGTTTTTACTAGTTTTGTTTTAATACAAGCAAATGTTTCTTTTGCACTAAAAAAATAATTGTCAAAAGAAGATTTTGTTTCTGTTTTACATCAAAGTTTTTTTTTTTAATTAAAGAATAAAAAACTTCTATCTAGAACCGAGTTTGTTACATACAACTGCTGCAATCGTTTCCCTTGTGACAGTTGTAAAATTAAATTAATGTACAAACATTTAAACTGTAAACTTTCGTTCTCCTTAAACTACACATTAGTAAAATATATATTTGAACTTGTAAAAATATTTATGCAAACAAGTACATTTTTGGCTTTAAGCCAATATTGCCAGGTAGTTAAAAGTAGAAATGAAAAACAAAATTCTCTCCTGCTTCCAAAATCGCCAATGGTGTTTCGTTTGCTGCCGACAACGTCTTTATAGCACGAAATTAAGTTCAAAATGTGCTGTTCTGTTTGTGCATGTTAAAAGCTTCATGTGCCCATATATTTCAATGTCATGGCAGGTTTGATATTACCAACCCAGTGGCAACGCTTTCAAATACTTTATTTAATGAACATAAATAACTTAAGGAAAAGTCAGGATATGAATATTTAAATAAATTAGATATGATAAATGAATGAGGATAAAATATATTTGTACTCGTATGTTTCATAAATCAAAAAGTAAATAAATAATAACCTGCTTGTTCATATATCCTTTTTTTAAATTTATTAAAGGTTTATAAAAAAATTTTTTGTATGATAATTTTGTTGTATACATTTATTGTTTATGAATAAGGCCGTAAATAATGGTCCAATATCTAAATAAGTCATTAAAAAAATTCCTTTGGGCTTTTTTGTTTTGCTTTAGCTGCTTCGCAGGATATTTCTAAAGCATTTTTTAAAGACATTGTCATAATTTATAAGCCAATATCATTGTTTTTTAGTTAGACTAAAGCTGTGGTTCCTTTTTTAATCTAACGTAAAAAAATCAAACCAAATTATTTTTTCCAAAAAATAAAAAAAACAAAGAAATATTTGAGAAATTTTTTTTTAATATAAGTTTGGACAAGTACTTTTATTGTTACATCACTCTATTGGTAGATGAACCTCGATTTAAAGTTTTAAACGATTTAAAACCGGTCGATTTTTAAAAAGTTAATTACCGGGTTATCGGTTTTGGATTTTGAGTTTGCAATACTATAATTGAAATAGTTTTAGTTTTTGACATTATGACATACAAACTTGAAACCATTTTTTTGAACTTTGAGCAAAATTAATAGAAAGTTATTGAATCTCCTGTGAATTATTTTATTTTTCTTTATAAATTTTAATATTGTTTTTTGAGTAACAACAAATACAAAATCATGCTGCACTTAACACTTACAAATACATGCCTACACATATACTAGAGTTGGGTTTACTCTAAACTATGTCACTTTTTTAGTTCAGTTGCTCAGTAGAGCGGTTGTTAAACAACCTTATCTGAGCGAAACTTTGTTAATTGCAAGAATTTAGAAAAATAAATAAAATCATACATACATACATTTTGTTTTTTAATGCTTTTTTAATGTGTAATAAATTCGATTCGATTTTTAATGACAATAATATATTTATTTATCGAGCTCTTTTTGTTAACAGACAACCATGATTTTTGGTTTTATGTTGTGTTTGCAATATAATAAATATTTTTTATCAACAAAAAAAAAAAACATAGTTTTATAAAGATTTAACAATTTAAATATTGGTAATAAACACTGCGGTTAGTGTTTTTTTAATTTTACTCTTAATTTTACTACCATCTTACAAATTCCCTTTGGTACAGTTAAAGTACAACATCACCTTCTATTTAATTACGACACGTAAAGTACTTCGCTTAAACAAAAGAGTATGATTGAAGAATTGGCAAAAACAAACAAATCAAATGTATTATTTAAAAAAAAACCTGAACGAAAAGAAACATGAACTAAAAGAAACACGAGCTACGGAGCTGAAAGCGCTCAGTGAAACGTATCGTTCACTTCGAACAGTTGTATGAATAGTTCAATTGAACTAGGTCGTTCCTGAGCTACACAACTCTAACATATATGTATGTGCTTAAAGAAAAGCTTAGTCAAAAGTAGAATTGTTTTAAATTGTTAAATATAATTTTATTGAGTTTATATGTCGTATTTCTTCTGACATACTTACATACATATAGTTTGAAAATGTTTGCTAACAGATTCACCTAATGTCTTTTAACTTTTTATTTGCAGCCTTTTGTGAAGAAATTGTTGGCAACCATCAATCAGACTAAAATGTATTAATAAACAATAACTTTCAATTATAAACTCAATTTGTGTGCTTCCTTTTTTATTTCAAATATATTGTGTTTATTGTTGAATAATAAAATAGATTTGGATTTTGTTTTCAATTATCTATCATCTCGATAGCTAGAGATTTGAGATAAACACATATAAATCTTCCTTATTTTGTTTCACTTTATTTTTCTTTCTATGATGTGACCTCAATATAATTATTTGAAAAAAAGGCTTAAATTTTTATGTTGTGGTGTAGGGTGACCTGACCTACTTATTACCTTCTTTATTTATTTAATATTATTTTATACCTTTTGTTAATATAGATTTGTCTATGAGTTTATTAAAATAACTTTAACATCATATTGGTGTTCATGGTTGGTTCCTGCCTTAACACGGTTGTTGAAACATTTTTTAGAAAACATTTTTAAAACATAAAACGACACTTATGTTTAACAAATTTTTGATTAATTTTAAATAGTTCATCACTGATTGGTAGATTTTTCATTTTTTTACATGAATCTCTTGAGCTTAAATTAAAAAAAAATGTTAAAGCATTAACATAGAAATACCAAATTAAACATAACAAAATATGCTATACTTCTGGCAAAAGAAAAAAATGTCTTAAGATGTATCGACTTGATGAACTAATTACTTTTAAAAGGCATTCGAGCAGACAAGCAGTAATAGGCAACCTTCCTCCTTAAGGCATATTTTTATTTAGCTTTGATGATCAATCATTTTACCAAAGACAACCTTTGTACAATATATTGTCATTCAGTGTAAGTGAAATTGACATGCAAAATGCACATGATCATGTCATGTGGACGTTAATGCAAAAGTTAATTACTTCTCCTTCAAACTCTACAGTTTCAAAGCCTCTCCGAGAAAATAAAACTATATAAGATATTATTTAAAATTGTTACGCTTAAGATGATAAAGAAAGTTTAATATTTACACGAAAAAAAAAATAATTTTAAACACCATAACTTTCACATAGTTAGATTGCAATTTATATCATTTCCATTATTTTCACAAACAAGTTGTGTTTGCAAAGGGACTTACATATAAGAATTTTATATTGTACATTTTAACCTTAAATATTATAAAGAAAGAGTAATGTCAAGTGCATAAGTACTTAAAAATACTACCATTAGCTGAGTTGATTTGAATTTTTCTAAGTTTTTATTCTTGCTTAAAACACAAAAGTTGTTTGCAAATTTACTGTTATTTTTTATTCGATCATGTTTCGTATTTTTTTTTTATAAAAAACTACAGGGTCTTTATTCACATATGAAGTAGAAGTTCTACACATTCCAAGCTCACGGCGAAGGGTATTTTGTTGTTAAAGTATAACATTTTTAACCAAAATTTTTTTTATCGTAATCAGTGTTACCAATTAGGCAATATAGATTTTTTTAATTTAAGTAGGCGTGACGCCTTTAAAACAAAGTAAAATGTTTTTATATTTTATCCTAATACTGTTAGACCTTTAATCACTAAACTTTCTGTGGTTTATTCCATTTTATTAAAAAAACAATAAGTCTTCAAACGTCCTAAAAGCAAAATACATATCATTATATACCTTGAGCTAGATGAAATCGGTTAAGGGGTCGCGACGCCCTCTTTTAATGGGGCATTTCCTTGCACTTTTCATCACTTTTAGCAACACTGATTGTGATAAAAAAATTATTTTATAACTTTTTTTTCCGTCTCCAGGAGAGTTTTCTGTTATGGAAATGATGGCATAATTTGTTGTTTGTTTTTATTTTTCTTTGGCTTAAGGTCGTTTGTTTAATACTAATATATTTTTTCAATTACGTTGTGGGTCTTACGTTAATTTTTTTTATTTTGTTGTTAAGTTTGTTAAGAAATAGACCATAAAAAAATGAAAGGTTTTTCCATAATACATATGTGTATTTTTCTGCCGGAGACAGCACATAATTTCTTAAATCTTAAAGAGTTTTATTATTTAAAATATGACAAATGTCGATTTAATTTTAAAGATGTATTTCGTAAAATGATTTTGTTTGAAAGTTTTTTGAAACTTTAATAAATATTGGAAGTTTATCAAAAAATAGAAATGTAATCAAAACTAAGCAAAAAGAAAAAATTTCAGAAATTTCCTTTAAAGTTTAATTTTTTTTTTAATTTTTATATAAATTAAAGGTCATCCAAAATTGTCTAAATAAAGAAATATAACTGTACAAATAATAACTGTACAGCCTCCTTTTTATTTGCCAATGACTGACATAATTTGTCCCCTGATCCTAAAAATAAATAAGACTTTAAAATAAATGTATAATAACAACATAAACATATTTTTATTCTTTTATTTATTTAAAATTTATCTTAATATAAAAAATGTACAAACATGTCTCTTGAGTGTCTAGTCAGTTTTATTTTAATTTAATATTCGTCCAGAAAAATAAAACATCTATATCATTTATATTTACATATATATCAGCCTGCTACTTAAATAATACTTTAAATGACAGTAAACAATATTTTTAAAATGTATTACGGCTTGTCTTGTATAGACAAATGTGTCTTATTTTATTTGTTCTCATACTTGTATTGTGTAAAACAACCATTAATATTATATGAATGTGATGTATACGAGTAGAAGAGGAAGAAAAATTATTGTCTTTTTTTTATAACACAATCCTACCTAACCCTCCCACCCTAAGCGGCATCAAACAAAAATCAAAAACAATCAATAACATTTGAGAGACAGTCAGACAGTTTAGTATTTACTTTTTCTTTTTTATTTTCATCCAGTAAGTGCCTCTCGTTATCATAGAGAACAAGATTTTTACTCAATACTCTGGAGATTTAAACATAAATACCAGACAGTGGAACATTACTGTACTGTTTACGATTTACACTTAAACCAGAGCTTGAAAAATACATTGATGGTGAAAGGTTGACACTGCGTCATTGAGAATTTTTTTTAGTGTTAAGATAATGATGACAGGCAAAAACCATAAGAGAAAGTAGTCATTTGCCGTTAGCAAGAACTTTTCAGTTTAGCAGTGTCAACCTCTGACCATCGTTATATTAATTATATTGAAAAAGTTTTTACATCAGGGAACATAAATTGCAGGAAAAAAATTTAGCAAAGATTTTGCTTGAAAGTTTAAGAAATATATAAATCATATATTTTTTTTAATTTGTCTATTTATTTTCCACTGTGCACTTTAGAACGTCTGTGCATTTAAAAAAACAATCAATAAAATGTCACCCAAAAAACCTGTTTGTAATTTCCGTTTTAAAAGGAATCTTTTTTATTTGAAAAACATTTAATAATGAAATGTTTAAAAATATACATAAAAAAACCATAAAATATACAAAGTAATACAGAATTCTACGATAACATACATATGTTTATAAACAAATATGTATGGACTTCAGACCGTAAAACAATCTTTTTTTAATTTTTTGCCGAAAGTAAGAGTAATTTTTTTGCATTTTTCGCTATATCTTTGGCATTTACAGTCAGATCTTAAAACATTTTTATCTCGAGAGGAACAATGCTTTTCTCTTAGCAAATTACAAGTGTCCTGTTCTATTATTTTCTAACGAGATCTCAGCTCCTACCATCCTTGGGTATCCCTCTAGTTTTAGAAAACTAAAGCTCGCATAATATCATACAATTTTTTTTAAGAATAATTGTAGCAAAATAATTTAAAATTTTGTTGGTATTTTTGTATGCCGAACGTAAGGGTTGCCATTTTAACTATAATTATGGTCAATGGTTCATAGAGCAAAACATTGGCCCCCCTCCAGACAAAAACAATATTATATCAGATTTAGGATCTGACTATAAAGGACGAAAATATAATCAAAAAGTCAAATAAGTTGAATTGCCTTGCAAAACTACTTTATACACTTTTTTCTGGTGCGGCCTAATGTAAATACATATGTATATGGACGTTTGACAAAACATCTTAAGTTTAGATTAGACAATTTTTAAGTTTACTTCGTAGACTCTGTAAGACGCTAAGTTTTCAATAGTCTCTTTCTTTCTAATAAAGTTAGTAAAAGGAATATCACGTCAAAAAATTTTATTTTCGTTATATGATAGAGAAAAAATTGTTTAAAAAAATCTCTAATGTTTGTAGTGTAATAAAAAAAAATAGAAACAAGATAAATAAACAAAAAAACCCAAAATAAAGAAAAGCTTGGGTTTGGGGTAATATTGGAAAATAAAAGAATTTGATTGAGGATTAAAGTTTTTTGGTTAAATATAATGTTCCATGAAACCAACCGTCTAATATCGCTTTTATCCGAAAAGAAATTTAAATATTTTATTTGTTTAACAACTATCTGCAATATTTTTTATTTGATATTTACATCATTATTTACTTACCTTTAAGCAAATCTAAATATTTAAAAACTTAAATAAATAAATTTATTTTGAAATATTTTTCTTTATTTATTTTCCTCATTCATTTTTAGATTGTTTTTTTATATTTATTTTCATTTCATAATAGTTACTAACACATCTTAAAAGTTAACTTTAGTTTTAATACATACACTTATATTTTGTTGATGTTTAATTATTTTTTAAATTTTTTAATTGTCATTTTATCAATTTGACTAAAAACATTTAAGAAATTTATCTATTAGAAAATAAAGATGAAAAGTTAAAATGAAATTTATTTTCTCTCATTTTTTCATGACTTCTTAATTTGTATTTAGTATAAAGACTCTAAAAATATTGCTTAGTTTACACTGATTTTGTTAGTTTTTTTACTTTTAAGAGTTTTATTTGTTTTTCTTTTTTTGGTTGTAAGTTAATTAGGGTGGGTTTTGTTGAATTGAACTTTAAAACTAAAAGTTTTGTGAGAATGTGAGAAACAACAGCAAAATGTTTTAATTGTTGTGCTTTTATACGAAAACTAACCGACCATAGACTAACAACAATTATGGATGTTTTAGTTTAAAAACTGCAATAGAAAAGTTTGTAATTGGGTATAGATTTTTTTTGCTGTAAAGTCCAAAGTAATAAAATGTAATTAAGTTTGATTTTAATTGTAAATCAAAAGTGCTATTCCAATCAAGGTTATTGCAGGGAATTAAGTTAAAGTTAAGCAAATATATAATAAAAACACTCAAAACAAACACAAAAAAAAAGAGAAAAAAGACTGATAACGTTGGTATGTTTTATTGTTGTTTGTTTGAAAATATTTTGCATTGTAAGTAGTTGTTTTTTTAAGTTAGTTATTTGTGTGTCGCCTTTTTAAAATTTTGTTTTGATTTCTTCCTCTGTCGTGATTCGAACCGGGGTACTTCGGTTTAAAAGTTCGACGCTCTAACCACTTCACAATGCCACCGACTAAAATATAAAAACAATTTAAGTTTTTAATATTTTAAAACCTTATTGGTAAAAAGACAATATTTTTTAATAAGACCTCAACTCAATTAAGACAGTTAATTGAATGAATTAATTATTTAATTAAATAAACAGTTTTTACTAATAAAGAACCTAATTGAAAAAAAAATATACAAAAATAAAATTGTTGATTAAATAATTAATAGAATTAATTAAAACCGTAATTTAACTTAAATCTGAATTCTAATAACGCCTTGATTAGAAAACAAGTGCCGATATTTTCTTCTGTGTACCACTAGACTGGGATACATTGCTGCCAAACGGCTTTACAAATTGTTATATAGAAAAGTAAAAAAATAAATAATGACGTCACTTCTATTTAAACATTTGTTGTAGGTATTTTTATACCTTAAATTCTTCGCGTATTTTGCTTGTAAAAAGTTGGCATCATTGTTCTTCTGCTGTTTTTTTAATAAACAAAACTTGATTAACTGACTAATTTATGACTTTTAAAATAATTCCCTAATTTTTATTGCACTAAAACAACAGCATTCACCAAAATAAGTCCGTAAAATTAATTACCATAAAAGAATATTTATTTTCTTCATTTTCTATTATAAATAATGTCTTTCATTAGATTTGCTTGTAAATTTTGTGGTAAATTAAAAAAATTTAATTCATTCCCATAAAGGAGACCATTTTGCCTTACATATAAAATTTGCTTTAATTTACTAATTTATGTTGTTTTCCTTGTATTTTTTTTGTTAAAAAAGGTACGCATCTTTCATTGGGATTTTCTGGTTATTTTCTTAGCTTTTTGTTTGTTTTATTAAACACTTGAGCAATTTAATACACTTTCTTATTATGTTTTTTTTTGTGTTGGAAATTATTGCTTAGTTTTCATTTCTTTTTGTGACCTTTAAAATAATTGCTTGGGGTTTGTTTTAGGGTTTACATTTATTTTTGTGTTTCATTTTGTTTCCAAGAATTTTTCACTATATTAATGATTGACTTTAATCGCTTTCTTAGAATTTTAATATTTTTATGTGTTTTTTTTTTACAATTATTTAAGTCATGATGTTTAACCATTTTTTTTAACTACTTACAACTAAATAAAAGGTTCTACTTATATTTAATGAAATGTTTTTTATGTCTTTTGCTTAGATTTATTTAAAAATATTTTAGCTTTGAGCTGTTTTTATATTTATTACTAGATTGGTCAATGGTTTAGGTTTTTTTTAAAGTATTTTTAATAAAGTTTAGGGATTTTTTTAAAATAAAATTTTGTAAAAAAAAGGTTTAACATACAATTTTTAAGTAGTTTTTGTAAAGGTTTTAGATGAAAAAAGTGAAGGAACGATTTTTAATAGTTACATTTTTTTTGTTAAAGAGTTTTCATCCGATCTTATGTATGTAACTATAGAAAAATCAGGTATAAATTGTCAATGGAGATTTTAATATATTTTTTATACTTAAAGTAAAAAAAAAATACTTACGGGACTTATCTTCCTAATCCTCATTTGAATGCGTTATTTCTACCGTTATAATATCCTCTTTACCCTTGGCATTAATTTCTACCGTTATATTTTCCACTTTACACACATCATCTTTGGAGTCTGTTAGCGAAAGTCTAGTGCCCGATGAAACCTCCATCGATTTCCAATTACCCACAAGAGAAGCTCGTTTAAGTGACATCCTACCCTTAGGTGCTAACCTAGGATTTTTTTCCTCTAGAGCACTTAAACTACTGGCAATTGGTAGGACTCTGTGCGGAAATCTAGGAGAACCTTTAACTCTTTCCCTTAGGGAGGGGTGCACTTGAGCCATAGATGATCGACGATTGGCGGGTAATTGAAAATAAACTTTAGTTTCTGGTTCTAAAATGTATTTTTTTTCAACCTCTATAATGGGTATGTTGAAATTGAACTGTGCACTTCGGCGGTGATAAGCTACATCTATAGTTTCAGCCGATATAGTGGGTATGGGTAGGAAACTTGGATCTTTGGGTATTACATCTAAGTGAGTGCCACTTTTGGCTAACGACTTACGCTTGAGCGGCCTCAGATTATTATCTCCTGGCTGTTGAAGAGTCAAATCTACCTCGGATTTACTTTGGTTGTAGATGGCATTACAGGAAGCAGTTTGAGAGGAGGGTATAAGACGTGTAAACAGACCCATATGTGTTTTGAGTGCCGCCTTAATACCTTTTTGATCTGAAAGGCTGGCCATGGATCCCTTGTTGCTAGATTGTGTGCGTGTAAAAATGCCTCGTAGCTTGTGTATTAAACCGGATTTAGCTTCGGTGGCATTTTGGTGGGCTAAACGCAAATTTATTAAATCTTGGGCTGGTAGACAAGAGTCGGCAATGGTCCGATCTTCAAGATGAGGTTGCGAAGCAAAAGTAACTGATTTTCTCATGGGTATTTGCATGTACTCTGCCGAAGGCCAACTGGCCCGGGGTATTACCGGTGGCAATACAGATAGTAAAAGATTTGGTAAAATACCTGATATGCTGGGTGTGCGTGATTTACTGCCATGTTTTGGTGCAGGCAGGTGTGTAAAAGTGTCACTAGTAATGGTAACCTCAGGCTAAAAAGAAAAAAAAAATACAAGAAGAATTCTCAATTGATTCAATTTAAAGTTGTTAAGCAATTTGTAATAAATTTATTATAAAAAGTATTTCAGAAAAATTATTTTATACAAAATTTTTAAAAGATTAAAATTTTTTTTTACATTCAAAAAATGTTTTTTTACAAAATTAAAAAAAATTTTTGTTTTTATAACAAAGTTATAGAAAACCTTTCCTTTGTAAAAACTTAAAAATTCTCGGCGATATATTTTTTTAATTTACTTTATAAAGAAATTTTTTATAATTTATTTATAAAAAGTTTTATAAAATAATTCTTTTCATAAAAAATTTATTTAGTTTTACAAAAAATTTTCAATAAAACTTAATCTTGCTTACAAAAATTTTTTATTAAACTTTTCTTTCTTAAAAAAGGTTTTAAATTTAACTTTCCAAATTTCCTTTAAATAAAAATTGTTTAAATTGTTTGATAATATATTTTATTGAAAAAAATTATAAAAATTTCTTTAGAAAATAAACCAAAAATATTTATTTTTAGTAAAAAATATTTAAAAATTATTTTGTTTATTTTCTGTAACAAAAAATTTCTTTTGTTCAAAAATTTCAATCATTTTTTTTAGAAGTTTTATATTAATTTTCGATATTTGTATTTCAAAAATTAAAGTTTTTTTTTTTTATATATAAAAACTTTAAAAAAAATTTGTTTAATAAAAGTTTTTTAAATAATTCCTTTATCAGTTAAAATTTTTTGGGTTTAGGGCTAAAAAATGGGGCTGTAATTATAAATTTCAATTAAGCAAATCGTGTTAGTTTTTATTTCAAAATTTCTTCTTAAATAATAATGGCTTCGTACCTTAAGTGCTGCAAATATCGATGTAGATGATGAAGTATTTGTTGAGGCTGCACCCGATTCGAGCATTTTTTCCAGTTTTCTTATTTCAGCATCTAAATTTGCAATTTCCTTTTTGTAAACACGATTTTGTACCTCTACCCGGTACTGTAACTCACGTTTGTCATCCAGAACAAATCTGCGCGTATTACACTCCATTTTCAAACCCATGCTATGGATAACAGGAT
Organism: Paykullia maculata; assembly: GCA_003055125.1. Taxonomy (NCBI): domain Eukaryota; kingdom Metazoa; phylum Arthropoda; class Insecta; order Diptera; family Rhinophoridae; genus Paykullia; species Paykullia maculata. The sequence continues at coordinate 28,064 of NDXZ01003432.1, read as the reverse complement.
CAATAACATCGTCTGTGAAAAAACAAAATACAAGAAAAGATACATTTTATGAAACAAACACCACTTGTCCATAAAAATTATATTTTTTAAAATATTTAGAAAAAGAACAAAGGGGGTGGCTGGCCGAACTTACTTCTTGCCCATATGTCGTGCAACTTGGGTATGAATAGTAGACATAAAGTGGCTGTTGTCGAGGTAAGTACTAATGCTGTTATCGTTATGAAAGCTAACGTAACACGTTCTGATATAAGATTCGCCAAAACCACTACAATGCCACTTGTTATGACAACGCTATACACAGACACTCCAATGTATTGTGAGTCATTGAGAGCTGGTATTTTCACGTGACGTGTTTCCCAGGCCATATAAACACCAACAATCAGCAAAAGCCCCTTATAGCCATAGAGTGCACCCAGCCAGGTTTGTGTGTGTTGTGAACGACAGACTTCGACCTAAAAAACAAGCGAAACGTAAAATGAAATTACAAAAAAAAAATAAAAAAAATTTAAAGATGATAAGAAAAATTTCATATAAACTGACAAAAGCTTATGAAAAGTATGTGTGTTTTCTCATGTTTAGATTAAAGATGCTTAAAGATTAAAGACGACGGAAGATAAATGTTACACCACACACACACACTTAAGAGCTTATCTGCTCTTATTAGTTTTATTGCTTTTTTAAAGTGTGCAATCTTGGATTATGGTTTAACAATAATTGGCTAATGGTTTAAGGTTAACATTATGATGCCTTAATTTTTTAAATTCAAATTTTATATTTTACAGTTCGTAGTTTAAAACCTGGCAAATCTTCTTTCAAAAGAATCAAAAAGTACATTTTATATTCTTAATTTTATGTTCGCAGCAAATATGGCAATTTCTATTTTATTTCTTCTAATGAATTTTTGACAAGTGCGTTTAACTGATTTGTGCCTTCAAAAATCTTTTGGCAATAAAAGTTATTAAGAAAAATAATTTTTTAGTTAAAAAATATTAAAATCTTTTTTATTTTTTTTATTACATTTTTAACAATTTTTGTTAAAGTAACCCGTAAATCAACAAATTGATAAGTCAATACAAATACAACAAATAAAATTAACAACAAAAATAATTTCCAAATGAAAATTAAGGAAAAGCAAATACGTTGACGGCAATACAAATAAACGCATTTGCCAATTTATAAGCCAAAAAAACCGGATTTTTCACTTCCTCCCGCACGTTTTCAATTTAAAATTCTGCATTACCAAAGCGACACACACTTACGCATGAGAATGAAAACAAACACACACTCAGCCACACAAAACACTTGACATATAACACTTTTACAAGGACCTTTAAAGGATGTTAAGGATGTGTGAGCAAGGAAAAAATGTTTACAAATATTTGTGCTACAGTTCAAGTGTTTGGTGGACAAACATTTAAAACTCACCTGTGGCTGGTAGACAACACTTCGATCTATATTACTGATTTCCAATGTTAAATTATGCAAATGTCTTTCCATGGGATCGGTAACAACCCACAAGGTGACAACAAGACCATCGACCAGCAATAGACCACAAACCAATAAAATAAGTTGAATATCCTGTAGCATTTTATCCTTGAATATACTGCCAGTACGTGTGAAAATACGATGCACCCGATATGTTTTGGCAAACATTGAACCGAAAGCCAATGAAAATCCAGCTGAGAGTAAATACACGCGTGCCTGCAATCAAATGAGACAGACAGAAGATGAAAAGAAAAATCGAACACAAAGAAAACAAACAACTTAAGCAAATAAATTAATTGTAACAGGACGACAACAAAAGCTACTTATTTTTACAGTCAGTATGTTTTTGTTCTAACAAGATATGAGCGGGGTACTTGTTAATCCTTTAATACGATAACAAAACTTTTTGCAATAAAACTGTAGCAACTAGATACTTTTTAGTCTTGCCTGCTATATATTACAGTTTATGTATGTACCTTTGACTAAAATCAGTAGAGTTCCAGATATTATTTTTTTTATTAAACAAAGTACAAATTCTATAATTGTGAAAATTGCAAAACCTTTTTTACAATATTTCTTAAAGCGAAAAATGTGCTGACTAAAAAATTGAAAAAACAAATTTTTTTTTCGTTAATTTCCTGTAAATATAAACTTCAATAGAGCAATATATTCATTATAAAAAAAAATTATCATTGATGTGTTATAGGAATGTCTTTCGTATGTTATGCAAGACATCTTTCAGCAAATAAAATTCCTTATTAATTTATGTAAATAAAATACAAACTGAAATCAATTTAAACTACAGTTTACTTTTCCTTAACATCTTGATTTTGTTTGATTATATTTTTTCAAAGAAACAGTAGAATGAAGAAAAAATATTTCGTTTACTTTCACATGCAGTTGCTGAAGTGTAAAACGACATTTTGTTTTAAGCTTAACCCTTTCCATTCGCAAACATACTAGTTAAACGCACTTTAAGGTCCTTGTAATAAAGCAAATATCCACAAAAATTTAGATGAAAAGAAATCAAAATGTATGTATATATGTTAGTGCTGATTAATTTTAAATATTTTTTTATATAGTTATTTTCAATGTAGTGATGCCAAAAAATTCTTTTTAAAGAAAGAAATAATTTTTTATTGTTTTAAGTAGTTTTTACTACAGATTTCGCTACGTAAAAAACTTAATTTTATACCGAAGTGTCTGTTACACAACGGTGGACAATAATTGGTTCACACGGTTATGAAGCTAAAATATAATTTTTAATTATATGGTAATAAAGATTTTTATGTTAGTTAAAAATTATATAAAATTAAAATACAAAATTGAAAAAAATAAAACAATATTTATTGTTATCAACTTAACCATCATTTAATATGGCGGTTATTTTAATAATTTGAATTGTTATGTAATCTGTCATATTTTTTTAAAATAATTGATACATTTGTACTTTACAGTATCCTTACTTTAAAAAAATCAATACGCTGTTTAATTATTCTCTTTTAATAATTTGATAACACTAAACATTGATAATAATTGATTTTTAAAATCAATGTTTTCAATATTTGTTGGTTTGTTAAGCCATTTAGTGCACAAATTGATTAACTCAACTTTTTGAAAATTTATATGTCAAAGCATTTGGTAAAGTAAAGTATAATAACTTTCCTGATTAATAACGACGAACAATATTGAACGACAAGATTTTGTTAGCCATTGAATAATAAATGATTTATATCAAAAGCAATGAGCACCACTCAACTTTAAGTTAATCAATATGTACACTGAGCGGTAAGATTGTCATTTAATGTTTATGTGTTAGTAGAAACTTTTTACGAAATGTATATGTTTTTACACTCCTTGCTTTTATGAATTTTTTATTTGCGAAATATTAAACTTTTAAATACATACATATATATAAAAACATAGAACATGAAATACATAAAAATATAACAGTGCACCAAATAATATATTAATTAATATTTCTCAAACAGAATAATTACAAATCTTAGTTATATTAATCTAACATAGGAATAAGCGCATTTTAAAAATAAAAAACAATACAGTATAAAACAAAAACAAAACACATCTTAAAAAGCAATAAATTTATTAAACTCTCTTTTTCTCTTTTGTTTTTTTTATGACACTCTCTAACTTAAAGAAGAACAATTCAATGAAATTGTTGTTTTTATTTCTTGGACGAACAAAATATTGCTTTGTTTAGTTTTTGTTTGTTTGTATCTTTCTACATGTTTTGCGCTTGTGTTAGTAAAAAATGAAAACGATTTTAACCTCTTTAATACTGAACCTATTTTAACAATAACTATAAATAAATAATACTTTTTCCTATATCGAATGAATTCTGTTATGTTTTTAGGTCAAAACACTAGAAAGCGAGCTATGACTACTACTTTATGGGGTCGCAAATGAATATTTAAGAAATTACAAACGTAATTAGAAGTTTATTTACAGACATACATATGTACATATGTATGTATACCCTTGTCACTTATGTTGAAGGGCAATAAAAAAAGGAAAATTCCCCCACATCTGACATCAATGTTTCAATATGTCCCTGGTGTGAGATAAATTTTTCATTTTGATTTATTTACTTTTGTTGGTGTTTTGAAATAAAAAAGCACATACATAAGTATGTATGTGTTGTTTACTTTAGTACATCTTACATACATATTTACTTAAACATGTTCATACATAATAGTGTTAGTATTTTATTATAATATTGGTAGGGCAATGTGTCCGAAAATACTTACATACATATGTATGTGTTGTTAATGGGTGCTCGTGCTTAGAATAAATGTTTTTATGTGGTCTGTATGTCTAACCTTTCGTTAGACGAATCTATTCATTTGTTTTGTGTGTATTGTTTTTTTATTGACTTGCTTCTGTGAGATTAGGTGATTTGATTATTTAATAGTAAATTAATGATGTGATTTTTGTTTCCTTTTTCCAATTGTGTCGAGTTTTAGGTTAAATTGTATCTAATTTCATGTCTGAAATTATTTCTTTATATTTACAGGAATTTTACTATTTGTTTACCTCTTAAGTGTAATTAATTTATTGTTTACTTAGTGCTTTTATATAAAGAGGGTTACAAAAAATAAACTACATAGATTAACATGAACAAGAGTGTATACATATGTACATATGTATTTATCATATGTTTATCTGTTTGATGGTTAAATTATATGAGTTAAATGGACAAGCTTTTTTGAGAGGAAATTTAATATTGAAAATTTTTAATAAAGTTTCTTCAAAAGAAAAAGTTTTAAGTAATTTTGTTGATCTTCAGTTTAAATTTCATAAAAAATTATGAATGACAGTTTTCTATCGGAAAATGTTTAACAAAGTTTACTGTTATTGAAAAGTTTTTTTACTGTCTTTTTCAAACAATTCAAAAAAATAATTTAGACAAATAAATCCTAATAGATTTTTTATCGAAAAACAATTTTCGAAACAGAGCTATTTTGAAATTATGTTATTCAATTTAATTAATTTAATAATTTCAAATGTACTTACCGTACAAACAGTGGAAAAAGAATCTTCAGCTGATGTCAGAGTAGAATAATCCAAACCCAAAAGAATAACGGCCGTATAGACAAAAATACAACCCACAGCAGTGATGTTACTTAATTTTGGACTTGACAATTTAATAGCTCTAATTTATTAAAAAATAGAATAAAATAATAAAAATTAGCCAGAGAAAAATGCCATTAATATTAAAACAGATAAGAAAAGCAAAAGTAAAAAAAGCAAACAAAAAACGAAAAACAATTACATAAATCCTAAAAGGAAAATAATAGAACAAAAATACATTTTATTTAATATTTCTTCTTATGGAGTATTAAGCTTCAAAGCACTTTAAAACAATTAATTTTAATTTAAAGACATGTTTTTATTTTCGGATTTTTATAAAATTTATTTATATTTTTACTAATGATTTTTTGCTGCTTTAACTGTTTTGTTTTTGTTACTTTTGTAATTACCTTTATTTCAACTCCTACTTACTTTAATTTCCTAAAATGCAAGTTAAATGCCAAAAACGCCAATGCCATCACTATACCCACTGACGCAAGTGTGGCGATTGTATAAAATGCCAAAGGTGCTATTGTGGCCACACGTACTTTGAATATCCTCTTTGCAATTGGCACCTGACCGCCATGCCATTTAACATTCTTACAATGCGGACACTCAAAGTCAAGAGCGTTGGCGGCTGGATAATATAAGGCAATAGGCTCGAGTTGACCATTTTGTATTTGATAGAAGGCAGTGGTGCCAATGCGATCGGGGCCGCTAAATGAAACGGGACCCTACAAAATAAGTAATTGATTTTTAGACATTTATTTTTAGTAAATATTAAGTCTAAGGAAAATTTTCAATTTTTTTTATTTAAAAAAGAAAATTGAAATTTGTAAAATATATTATGGGAAATTTTTTTAAAAATAATTTTTGATTTAAAATTTTTTTTTTTAAATTCTCGGATTGCAGAAAATAAAAATAAAATTTTTATTATATACAAAACATTTTTAAAATATTTTCCTTTGATAATATTTTTTAACATGAAATTGTCCATAGATGTCTCTTAAAAGAATTTTTTTTGTTTTAAACAAAATGATTCTCCTAAACTACATGTTTAGATATTCTGCATCTCTTTTAAATCCTTTTGTTTACTTTAATGTTTTCAATTAATTTGTTAATTTTTTCTTTCTTTGTAATGATTATTTGCTCCCACTCACCGAAACACCCAAAAAATCCAATTTTCCCATTTGTTGCAAGAATTCACTGGCCATGTCACTACGTGTGTAGTCAAAACGATCTAATTTTGATTGTTGCATCGAATTCTTGCGCCAATGTTCTTCGGCGCCACGCAGCGACAGAGCAATAGCCCAAACGGCATCATACGTTTGAGGAGCATAACGGGAAACCACTATTGTTTTTGCTGTGCTGGTGCTTGTGGTGCCCTTAAAAGAGCTGTTGGCTGATGCTTTTGTGAAGGTGGTTGTAATGCTGGTTAATGCAGATGCTGTCATTTCATTAATGTTTTTCTTATTGGCTCTGTTTGTTGCTCGTTTTGTTTTTACACTTTGTGTGTTTTGGTGATTTATTTTAACATTTTTACTTTTGCTACTATTGCTCCAGCCACTTGTTGTTGGATGACTCGTGTGTTGCTGCTGTTTGTTGTATTCATTGTCAGCCTCATAAGCATTGTTAAAATACTGTTGAAGCTTTTCCGATTGCTGATTTAATTGCATGTAAAACATGTCATTATTCTGTAGATTGAAATGAAAACGGAAAATAATTTTTTAAATAAAATAATTTAATGGATGTTTGGTTGGTGGCAGCCACATAAAAATATTGCCAGTAATTTAAAATTTATATATGGAAATAAATTGCTATTTTGCTTTTAATTGGTTATTGTTTGTTTTTTTTTCTATAAAAACATATGTTTACTTATTTCCTTTCAACTCGAATTTTATTAAAAAAAAAAATAATAATAATATTAACTACACTTACCAAACCACTTAAGCTGCTATTATTGCCCACTATACTATTATGACTAGAAACAATAATCAAATTCTCTACAGCTGCTTGCAACTCCGTTTGAGAGCAATATGAACGCGTGCCCGACAACTTGTGCCACCACGGTGCCCCCATGCTTTCGTGTAGAATCCAGGCATAGTCGGCACCAAACATACGCAAACGATATGCCTCGCACAGGATTAAAGGGGCCAAAGCGGGAGAGAAGCTACCAATTATAATACGTGTATCACTTTCCTTAAGAATAAGAATATTAATCAGTTTAATTATTAAACACCATCCCCTTGTTAAAGTAATTAACCTACACGTAATAAAAGCAGTTGTTCCTTATAGTCAGTCGCACCAAATGTTATAGTGGCAGCACAAGATATATTGGCTGCCTCCAATTCTGTAACCAAATCATTTACGGCCAGCGAATGAATTTCTTCGTTTTGTGAAAACGTAGTTACAGTATCCCAGGCAAAACGTCTAATAAATGCTATTCTGGCGGGATTGTGTGAAGAGTCGGGCGCTACGGTTCTATAAAAGTAGGGAAATTCTTGACGGTCACTTAGGGCGGGCGACGTAGAACCAAATGAAACTTGTACGATATTCCAGTAGGGCACTACCTTTGCCAGACTTTCAGTGACCTCGGAACAGGCCGAGCCTAGCAACATGACCATACGCGTGGAGGGTTGAGTGTAGATGGCATGAAAGAAACGATCGACACCAACACCAGGATCACACTAAAAAAATGTTAATAAAAAACACCATCATTTATTTAACAATTTTTTTGTAATTTTTTTCTTATAACAATTTTTCTATTAAATTTTTTTTTATCTTTAATAAAATTTAATGTACCAACATTTTTTGTCGCATTTTGATTTATTTGTAATTTTTTTTTATTTTCACTAAACCGATATTATAGATCGTTGCTGGATTGACCTGTTTTTGTACAAACTCTTACCTTTTTTCTCACTTAAAAATTATTATCTTACAATGTTTAAGTATTTTTTGTTCTTGAGAAGCATAATATTACAAACAAAATTTAAAAATATGTATGTATTCGTGATTTGCTAACTTTCCAAAACACAAATTTTAAATGAAATAATTCAAGCATCTTTCGTAAGGGTGATTCATTTTTAGCCAGCCTAGTTTGAGTTTTCATGCAAGCAATAAACAGTTGTAAATTTGTTAAGGTTAATAAAAGTCGGTGAGATATATTAATAAAAATAAAAAAAGATGTAAACTGTTACTCTGTATTTGCATAATAATAATTGAATTGTATCCAGCATAATCATACACAATGCTTAGGTCTTACATACAGTATTGTGTAGTTTAAAAGCAGTTAAAATACTTACTTTGCAGTTTCGTAGTTTGTTTTTAGTAACTCAACATTTTGTGATAAAACGTTGCTCAATAAATTTTAGAAAAATATTTAAAATCAAAACTTAAAAATAAACACATGCAGGCGGAATGTTGTTGCATTGCTATTAAATTGCACAGTACTATGGTATGTTAAATTAAATATGTTGGCAAGTGTATTAAAATAAATAAGTGCGAGTATAATGAAATAAACTCTTACATTTTATGACCATTAAGTGTAAGTTAGCATAAATTTGTACATACACTTTTACAAAGTTATTGCTGCTCTCGTTAATACTCTTGTCGTTTCATTAATTGTATGTAAAACATAAGTAGAGACACTCATAGTAATAGAAAGCAGACGAGTAGGTTACACTATTTGTTTTATCTTTTTCTTGTAAACCGTTCAATTGTTTAATGGCGATGTGTTAAAAATCTGTGACACAAACAAAGGCATTTACACATACAGACAGTTAAAGTATGTGAGCATAAGAATATGTGTGTTCTTTTTCTGCTTAAATGCTTGACTGTAATTAAATATTTATGAAAATCTGGTTTTTGCTTTTGTTAGTTGGCATGAACATTTAACACACGCATACGAAAGCAGACACACATTTACTCTCATACTTAAGGGCATTTTAAGCTAATGAAAAACAATATTACTTTGACTTAATTAGTTGCCAAAAAGAGGTGAGGGTTCTAATAAAGAGAAACCGTATGCAGCCAAATATCCTTGACTGCTGGTAACACATATGTTCAGGTGTTACACAGTAATATTAACATTTAACCTACACATATCTCGTATGTGAGCATATTTGTGGGATCGTAAGAGTATGTGTTAAAGATAAAGTTAAGGTATTTATTCATCTTATGTTCATTTAAGGATTGATAAGGAATTTTATTTGCAAAGATTTAAAATATTTTGCTCATCTTTGATAGTCATTAAGATTAATGGTTAAGTAAGATTGTAGCAAAATCTTATTGCAGAAAATACCTTTTCAACTCTATTATTTAGTAGGGTGTGAAAGACAGGAAATAAGGATTATCCTATTTACTATTTTAAGAGTTTTCGTAGTTTTTAAAGGAAATTTAACTGGGCGCACAGCACAATAGGTATTAAGAGTATTTTTTTTTTGCTTTTAATTGAAAAATGTTATATAACTTATATAAATAACAGTGTAGCTTAATGTACACAATACTATTTTGCAGAAAAATTATTTAATATTGTTTTGAGAAACATTTTTTCAATAAATTTTAATTTTTTATATTCAGAACAATGATAAATTTTATAAAGAATATGTTTTTTCTTAAAAAAAAATTTTCGTTATAAACGATTTCCAAAAAACTATATATTTCAAGGTATTTTTTTAATAAAATTTATTTAGATAATTTTTATAAAAATTTTTTGATTTATTTTAAATTTTGATTAGTTTATTTAAGAAAGGGTTTTTTTTAGATTTTTTTATAAAAAACAATTTAAAACATTTTTTAATATTTTTTATATAAAAATAAAACATTTTTTTTTAAATTTTAAATTTTTTTAAAATTAAAATTCTTATAACTTTTTTTATTAACATTAATATATAAATGTTTAAATATTTGTTGCAAAGCAGTTTTTACAGGGTTTCTTTAAAAAAATTACTAAAAATTTAAAAAGCTTAGTTTTTTTTGTTAAAATTGTCGACAGTTAAAAAATTCTTCTTGAAAACTTTAAATGAAATTCTCGATACAATTTTTTTTAATACTTTAGTGAATTCAGTTTAAGGTCCTAGTTTTGTTTTCTACTCACCTGTGTATCATTCGTAATCAATTCCAACGTATAGCCGGGCAGCAGTTTTTTACTATTTATATGTTTCACTGCCATTTGTGCCGCTATCAGTTCACTTAAACCTTCTGGCCTTGGACCGGTTTTCGTTGAAAATTCAAAGAGACCAAGTAAAACAATTTTGCCACGATTCTGTTGTAAATATTTGTTGCGGCTCTGAACACGTTCATTTTCAAAAACTTGATTGACCTTAAGATATTGCTGCTGCCACAAGCCCAAAGACTGTGGCAGGGGCGAAGAATTGTTTTTTGCGGATGAGGAGGAATTTGTTAAGAGTTTATGTTTGGAATAACGACGTTGGCGTCGTTGCTCTAAAGAATGTTTAAATGGTTTTTGTGTGGGTGTTGGTCTAGTTAAAAAGGAAAAGGAAGTAAAATGATTGTTATTGATTTTTTGCATTGTTGATGATTGCTGCGTTAGTGTTGTTGATGACAATTGACGGCTAAATGCAATTTGGTGTTGCAGTAGTTTTTTATAAAATGTTTTTCTTGGTTTAAGGTTTGTTTGTATTTTGTTAACTTTTTTTAAATTCTCTGTATTTACAGGACGGTTGTTTACTTTTTTTGTGTTTGTTCTTGTTGTGGTGCTAGTATTTGTTATACTTAAAGTTGCTGAATATTGCTTCTTACTTTTGCTATTCAATGTTTTATTTAAACTAATTGACATTTTATTTTGATTTGTATTTATTTTTTCTAATGTTTTATTTAATTCCTCTGCATCACTTGCTGTTGTTGTTGCACTTACTGTGGGAGGTCGTGGTGTTGTTAATGTCACACTAATTGGTACAATAACTATAATTGCGATAACTACCAAATAAATGTATTGTAGATGATGATGATGTAAATGCTGCCAGCGCCATCGTTTTTGTTTTGTTTTTGACATTTCGTTTTCGCCGTCTTTGCGTCGACAGTAAACGCTGTTGTGTTAGCAAATATTGTTGTTTTTTTTCGGTGAATTTTATTGTAAACTGCTGCGCTTGTTTGATTGTTTTAATTTCTCTTTTTATTAGCGATACTTTTTGCATATTTTGATATTGATTAAATACATTCTTGGAATGAAAATTCAAGTTATAAAAGGTTAAACGTGATGGGGTTTAATAGAAACATGACCAAATCAAAATTAAACAAATATTCTTTTTAGTTAATGGCAGTAAAACTTAAAACTAAATAATTTGTTTATGAAAATTTTTATTTGCATTTTGCATTAAAACTCGTTTTGCAAAAATTATGCAGTATTTTTTAACATTATGCCATTGAAGGCCAGATAGTTAGACAAAATGTCTTAAATTTATTAATCATATTATTAATTTTTATGTTTTAAACGGTTTTTTATTTATTCTTTGTTTGTTTTATTTTTTCTAATTTATTTTTGTATAAAATCTTGTCAATTTACTTTATTTTATTTTTTATTTATTATTTTATTTAGTTTAATATTTTATTTTATTATTTATGACATCATTTTTTTTTTAAACTATTATAAGGTAATATTCTATTCAACTTTATATTATTTTGTTTAATGTTTTTTTTGTTATTTGCTTATAATTTTTTATTTTATATTATTTCATTTTATATTTTATATTTTTTATTTATATTTTTATTTTTAATTTTTTTCCTTTTAATATTTTTCAGTTTACTTTATTTTTTATTTATTTTACTTTATTTATTGATTTAAATTTGTTTTTTCTATTTTTTTTTCATTATTTTTTTTAATTTTATTTCTGTTGTTTTATATTTTATATTTTGTTTTTTATTATATGTGTTGTTTTTATTATTTAATTTGTTTAATTCATGAAAAAAGCCTTTAAGGCCATAAACATATTTAAAAGGTAAAAAAAAATAATGAAATAAATAGAATATGGATTTATGTTTTAAACCGCAAATATTAAAATGTTAATGCTGTTGTAGCACTTTGCCCCTTGTAAAAAATATAAAAGAAATTCTAATGAAATATATACGATTGTATTGATTAAATGGGCATTTAAAGACGTTCTTGTTGTTTTTCTTTGATTGTGATTATATAAGCCATGGTTATTTATTTGCGTGTAATTATTGTAAATGTTTAATTCTAAGCAGTCACTGACTCAATGTCTATATAAGATAAGTGATTTTAATAATAACTGTTGTTACAGAATTGTGTTTTCATATAGTTTTCATTTTAAATAAAATTATTATAACAACCCATATAAATATTTGTTTAAAAAGTTTAATTAATTTGTTATATAAAATTTATTCAATATTTAAATAAATATACCTTTTATTATTTAAAAATTATTTTATGTATTTAAAACTTAATCACATGTTTTCATATGCACTTCCATCAAAAATTTAAAGTAAAGTTGAAAACTCTAATACAAACTCTCTACACAATGTTTTTACACATAAAACATACATAAGATTTAACATTAATCAGAGAAGATTTTAAGTTCTTTAAGATCTCAACTTTTCAAGGCAAACTTTTTGCAAGTCTGTTAAAGAGTTTTCACATGTTATAGTTTATAAATCTTGATAGTCATATTAATAAAGCAAATTGTTTGCTTCGTTTTATTTTGCAGATTTTGTTATTTTTCTTCCAAAGCCATAGAGTTGTTTTGCTTAAATTTTTTTTTGTAGAGTAGAGAAAGAAATAAGTTTTGAAATATTTTTAAGAGGAATCACAAGCGATTCGAAAGAAACTGAAATTAAATTTAATTTATTATATATATTAACTAAGGAAAATTTTATGAAAATATTGTATGTAGGCGTCTTACGACAGAAGAGAAAACTTGTTAACTGCTTCACCTACATACATAGTTCCACAAAAGCAGGAATTTATTAAATTAGTTTGTTTTAAAAGTATTACGATGCCATTAGTTTTTTGCTTTAATAGTTGTGAATGTCTTTTATTTTGCTTTAAAAAAAAAACATTTTCTTTAATTCATGGCACACATTTGTGCCTTAAAGCAGTTTAAAAAACTTTATCAGTGTTAGACGTTGTCTTTTATTTTTATTATTATTGGCGTTTATTTGATTGTTGGCGTTCATACATACATACATACCTACATTGTTGTGAGTATTTTCTATTTCCAACTTATACATAACAATTTTTTTTTAAGTAAATAGACTTGGCCTGGCTGATCTTATATTTTATTGTGTGCCTGTGTGTGTTTGTATATTGGAGCCTAGGAATAGTTTTTGTATTAAATGTAAAAAGCAAATAAAGTGAAAAACAAAATTTTTTTTAAAGTATAATATCAAGTTTATAAGTTGTTTTATGGATTAGATTTTATTTCAACATTAGATTTTTAGCAAATAAGATAAAAAATAAAGGATGAAAGTTTTATTTAATAATATTTGAATTGTAATAGGAGTATTGTGTTTTATCAGATATATAGGATGGATGTATGAATGTAAGATAAAAAAAAATGATGTAAGTGTTTTGTTTATAACAAAAAATAAAAATAAAAAAAAATACATAAATTAATAAAACTAAAAGGAGATATTTTTGTAAAAATACATATAAAAATTTTGAAAGTTAAAAAAGAAAATTATTCTTTTAGTTTAGCATAAAAATTTGCGTATGAAATTATTTATCACTGACGATTATAATAGACAGACATATCTATAACAAACAAGTAAGAGCGCTACACTTGGCTGTGCCAAATCTTTTATACTCTGTACTACGTGTAAGTAAGTAATAAGAAGTGTATTTACGTATTAACGTACGTATGTATAAATGTATGTATGTATTTACATGTCCGAAAGGTATTTAAAGTATTAGAAAACTGATTTTTTTTTGTGATATACATTTTTGTTCATATATTGGGTTTTCGCCCATATCTTTGCGGATTCTGGGCCAATTAGCTACTTTTTCCAAATTTCTTTAAAGAGAAAAAAGGTTTTCAGTAGAGAGAATTTAAGGGATATTTTGAATCGTTTGATGTCATCAACGGGTCCGTAGTACATCAGGAGGCTGAAAGAAGTTGAACAGACGGACAGCCGGACATGGCTAAATCGACTTCCCGGACGGTCGCAAATGAATATCGTAGAAATTACAGACAGAATGACATACTTGCAACCTTTGGTAAAGGGTACACAGAAAAAACTTAAAAATTGTTTTAATCAATTTAAAAATGTTCAAATTTGCACCTATCAATAAAATGATTATATGAATAACTTAAAATATAAAAAATATAAAAACAGCGATTTTTTCCAATTAACAAAATTTTAGATTTTAATTAAAAAATTATTAAAAAATATTACTTTAAACAAGTTGTTAATTGAATTAATCAAAATGTTGATTGAAAAATTATCAATGTCATTGAAAAGAAAACATTTGTTGCCTTGAAACAACGTCTCATATGATTGGGTGGTGTGTACAGATCCTTGCTAAGTTTAGTGGTGTGTGTGGCCTTTTTTAAAATTTAAATTTTAATTTTTTTAATTTCTTCCTCTGCCGTGATTCGAACCGGGGTCCGGGGTACTTTGGTTTTAAAGTTCGTTGAATCAATTAAATCCGTAATTAAATTTAAATCTGAATTCTAATAACACCTTTATTGAAAAAAAGTGGAAATATTTTTTTCTGTGTATAAAAAAGTTTATTTTTAAACCAATGATTAATTTTTAATAATCTAAAAGGAACTGTTTACTTTAAATATACTGCACAATATTACATATTAACATCATATTAATAATTAATATCTAGTAGACATAAAGGAAGAACCACAAATTCATATTCCCACTGACCACCCAGTGCGTATAATTAATATAAACTAAAACATAATTTACTTGTGCATCACTACGTATGATTAACATAACATATAAAACTTAATTAAACCGGATATTGAATATGCTTAAAAGAATTTCAGCACAGAAGCCATACATTTCAAAAGTTAAAGCACACAAAATAAGATTCCCAAAGGAAATTGCACATGGAAACTAATTTCCATTTGACACAATGATTAAAGACGTCGTCAACCTTGTTAACAACAATACAAAGATACACATGAAAATATCGTTAAAAAAGTCTGTTAAAAAGTGTTTGTTTTATACATGCCATTAAATGTTTTAAGAACTAAAATTTTAAGTTAAACGAAATTTTGTCCTTGTTATTTTCAGGCTTTTTTTTGGTGAATATAATTTTATTACTTTAAAAAAAATCGTTTAAATTTTTTATTGATTGGGTTTTTTTATATGAAAAGAACTCCTGCAGAACTGCAATTTTACTGCTTTATATTGTTTTTCATACACTGCGTTTCATAACTTAAATTACACTTTATTAATTTTTCATTTAATTTCCAAAGTTCTAAATAAGCTTAAGCTGTTTCCAGAAACTTGGATACAACATGAGGACTAAACTATATTTTATTTTTATCTGTTTTGGAAAGTTTTCTAGCACAAAAAAATTGGTTTAAAACTAGCATTATTGTTTGTTAAAAAAAACTTTTTTATATCATTTATTATAACAAAAATCAAAACTACCACAACATTAAAGTGCATTTATATTTATGCAACAAAATGTATATTTCTTTCATAACATTTTTATTTCATTTTACTTTTTTGCTTCAACTAACGCTTAATGAAATTCATTTCTAATTTTTACTATCTGTCCTTTGTTGTAATTTGTTTTCTTTACTCATACTTTCCGATTTAATTGCATTTTGTAGCAGCTGCGCTTTTATTGCAAAATTTATAACACAAAGGGTACTTTTTTTAAATAAATTTCCTTAAATTTTCAAGCAACCGTAGTGATATTGTAATAAATTTTAAAATTAGTCATTTTTGCATTATTATTCTTTTTTGTTGCAGTGTTTTAAGATTATCACACAAACACATACAATAACAAAGCATTATTATAAATTTTGTATAACGTTTGTAAGATAAAATATGCAGTCGGTGTTAAGTTTCATTTAAAATACATTGATATTGTAAAAATGTACAATTTTCATCTTTGTTGCGTAATGCAATTAAGAGTCTTGAATTTTGATCTAATATTTTTAAGGAGTTTATTTTGTAAGCAAAAAAATGTGTCAGTATTTTTAAAAAGTTATAGTTGGATATACTTTCATTGTTTTTTTTATCCGGAAGTGATAATATAAATTTTATGTATTCATAGTTTTAGCAATCATTATTCTTAACAATTCCTTGATGAGATAAGACAAAAGTTAATTTTTTCATGTGACTTTTCGCAAAAAGAAATTTTGGAATTTAAAATTAAGAACATTTTTAATTAATATTTTCAGCTGACATAAAAACTATATCAAAAAAAGTATAAATAAATAAAATAATTAACAACAAAAACTAAGCAGGATTCCAATAGCCACATCTGTGTTCGTATCGACAATCATACGAAGGAGAAATATAAGATACGTCAATCGTATAAGCTGATTAATACTATGACATACGATTGCTTTGTTTTATTTAAACAAATAATAGCGCAATTACAGATTTTTTTTGGAAAGCCGTATAGAAATGTTAGCGATGATGAAGCCTCTTTCAATGAAATTCACTCCAAAGCAAGATGGATAGTTTTAAGGACCATCGGTCTAAATCACAGAAACATTAACGTTCTTTTTGTTTTTTTTTATAAAAAACATTATATTCCTTATTCCACAATTTTACATTGACCACGTGACCCAAATTTATTAATAATAAAAATCTTATTTATTTACGAATATTTATAATAAATTAAAAAAATGTTAATGCACTCGAACATATTTCTCTTAATGGATGAGAGTTTGTAAAAACCATATGTTTAGTGATACGATCACGGATGTTACAATTCCAAATTTTACGACGTAAAGTACGTTCATGTATGTCATAATCCAAAAAATGTACTTTAACATGTTGTACGTTGTAAGGGTGTCACGATTTAAGCCCATGTTAAATAAGATTTGAGGGCAAACTGAAAGAAATAAATCGAAAAATCCCATTTGGGATGATTCTTAAAGTACCCATTATTTTTTGTAATGAGTTAAAATACTAAAATACTGCAGTTGCTCTACTTACACATTGGTAATTTCAACCCATTGCTCTACTTCGGCGATATTAATTGCGGCATGACTTAGCACGCTCGCTTACAAACAGGAATTTTTCATAACTAACTACTTACTGTGAATAAATAAAGCAGCCCTTTGGATAACAAATCAAGAATTTAATAAACCATTAATTTGAAATTATTAGTTAACTACTTGCTTTAAATAAGTAAAATATACAATTAATTTTATAAACTAACAGAACTCATTATCAATTGTGTATTTATAATATACGGCCTAATGAAAACAAAACTGAGGTGTGCTACTACTGTACGTTACGTTTTACAAAAACACTTAGAAAAAACCTTTAGAGTCGATAAACATTTGTCGAAAACTTAACTTCTTATACTTAAGGTATGTTAACCCAAATGACAATTATAACAACTAATTCAAGTGGCTCCTAACAATTTTTTTAACCAACATGTACGCGGCTTTTATTTTTCGTTTCACGTTAAATTAATTAATTTCGTTTTAATAAAATGTATTTTATTGAGTAAGAGCAAGAAATTACCTAATATTTGCTGGGTATATGTAGAAAAGTAAATCATTTTATTAAAAAAAAAGAATTTGCATTTTTAAGATTTAAGTTTTCCTAATATTGTTAAATAAAAAAATATAGTTTTGAAAAAAATAGTGGGTGTGTGTGCGATTGCTTTTTATAGCCAAATGGCCAAATCGTACTTTTACTTCACTGCACTGATTTAATGCATTTTTTTAATATTTAAAGAAAGTTGTTAGTGTAAGTTTTATTCCACAAATTAAAATTGTTTTTTTCTTTCTTTGAAGTCAGAGCCTTTTCCAAATTCATATCTTGCGTTTACATTAAAATTATATAAAACACGTTTTCAATATATTACTTTTCATTAAGCCATCCTTGTTATCTTTAATTCAAAATAATGGACCTGTGGAAAAATGTAAAAGTATCTTTGAATGTTAATTTTTATCACAAAATATATTTTAAAACAATTAAAAAGTGGCCTTAAATATTTGCAGTATTGGATTTGTGACCAAAAATAATATTCAATAATAATTTGTATGATTTAAATTTTAATCCTGCCTTCTGGTGTTTCTAGGAACTATATTTTATCTGTTAATTTTTATATTTTTTAACTCGAATTATACACTTTTTTAAAGTAATTCACAATAATTTGTATTCCTTTTTTGTAATATTTGTTTCTGTGTTTTTCTATTATTTACTCCACAACAATTATTATGTCTTAATATCAACGGATTAATAATTTAACAAATTTCAAATATATAAATATATCACTCATACGTCTTCACTGTGTGCGAAAATCAATTATAAAATTGTTTTTGTTTTGTTTTTTTTTAATAATTTTTTTTTTAATTTATTTAAATTTTTATATATTTTTAAAAACGGGTTTTTTTGTTCATAATATTTTGCTTTGTGGTTTTCCTTGCTTTTAAACAACTATACATAATTTATATATAGTTTTTAAATTTTTATGATTTTTTTTTGAAAATTTTTATATATCATTTTTAAGCACTTTATCTTATTTCATTTTTAACTCTTACTTTTTATTTTTTAGCTTAATTCTTTATTTAAATTTTTTTGATTTTGTCACAATTTTTATATCTTTTTTTGCATCCGTTTTATCGTCTTAACTGTTCAACCGCCCGTAGTTAACTGTTTTAAACAACTGTTTGATTTAGCATAAATCTTTTTGGTTTTCATGTTGCATACAGCTTCCTTATGATTCATGTTGCAGGTTCTTACTATTTGCAACATGTTGCCCGCGATTCACTGAGCATGTGCCCCGCTGCGCGCGTAAAATTTAAAAAATAAACAAACAAGTTAAGGAAAAAGAAAAAAAAAATGTGGAAAAAAGTTAAGAAAGCAGTCGCATAGAAAAAGACAAATGCCTGCATGTAAAAATAATAATAAAAGAATTCGCACCATTCATAATCATGCTGTTTTGTTTGTTTTATTTTAACGATTTATCCTTACAAACTTAAACAGAAAAATTGCACAAACTAAAGTTGAATACAATTATGGCAATAAGTTTTTTAGCTTAAGCCTAATTAAAGGCAGCAACAGATAGATATTTTCTGTTTTTTTCTTTGATGTTGTTGTTGGCATTTTTCTTCTCATTTTTTATTATGCAATTTTTATCGCTTATAAAAGTTAATTAAAGATAAATATATAAAGGACAATATCTAATGTAGTGAAATAGTAATAATGTAGCGCGATAAGACTTTTATTTAAAGTTATATTTTTTATTTTTGTATCTGCGTTTACTTTTCCTTTAAGTAACTTGAT